>CAAE01014764.1:879576-965287 GCA_000180735.1 Tetraodon nigroviridis | reverse complement strand
GGTCAAAATGACAGATACTCACCACTTCAGTGAACTCATTACTTCCCAGATCCAACCTCTCAAGCTGTGTGAGCTTTTGCATGCTTCTGTAAACAAACAGCACACGCGGACAGATGTTAACATCAATTTACTCATACTTTAGTTTATCATAAGCGAACAAGGTCCAAAACCAAAGCCAGGATTACAGCATTGGCCAAGTGTGCCAAATAGGAAATCATGTCAATCTGTCTGCATGATCTGACTTTTACAGTTCCGCTGAATAATTTCACCAGGACATAAATACCTTATAGACCTTGGGCACGAAATTAATATATTTTAAATAATGGAAAATGTGACGTATGCTAGCCCCGAGGCCTTGCTCTAGAAATCTCTCCCCCTCATTGAGGTCACAGGCTCACACTCGCAGTTCTGCTGTAAACAGGTGGACAAAAAACCAGAACTATCCCACTGCCGCAGTCGTAAAGCATGTTCAACCGATCTTTGCTGGCAGAAAATAAAGAAGTGAAATAACCGCGAGAGCATGAAAGTGACCACGAGAAATGCAATTGAGATGTAAAAAGTTTTGTTGAGAATCAGATCAGATGATTCTTACACGGCAAAGAGAAACTATGTGTGAACAAAGATGCCAGTTTGGTTTTAGCTTTTAGAAGACATTCTTTTTTTCTCGGTGAAACCGAAGAAACATTGGAAAACACCATCTAATTTTGGTAGTGTTTAGTCAAAAACAAAACCAGAGAACTTCCACGTGATTATAAAATGGTCATGATTGAGCCACGTTGGCTCATCTAAACCACATCAAGTAGTTAGGAACACCAAATCTGTTTTCAAACAGTGAGGAAGATTTGATGTACTTCCAGAAGAAAAGGAGATTGCACTTAATATGCAGAAGCCTTAAAAAAAACTCCTATTGTGGCCCGTTGTGCATGCACAGGTTTGTTTACATCTCTGAAATACTTGTGTGTTGCTCTGGCAACGGTCCCAACCATTGGTACCCCCCCTCTGTCAGGCCTCCAGACTTCAACAGTTCTGGCCTCTGTCGCATAAACAACGGTGGGAAGAAAGAAACTGAGCTGCTGCAAGGCTTGACTCCAGACCCTGAGTGGTCTATCCGTCAGTCAGGAATGAGCAGAAAGCAGAGTACAAAAGAAAAAAGGGTGGAAATATATGTGGAATATGACCCCCGAGGCACCTTAATGCATTTCAAATACCTGTGTAGCAATCACACCTCCGACAAGCCCTATAACCTTCTGTCTTAGCAGGGAATTATAAAGCCAACTACAGCAAAGCTCCATGCACCAGTCTGTGTGTTCTTATATAACAGCGTGGAATTTAATACCACAGAACGGCTGAGGAACTTTGATGTAGATGGAAGAAGACAGCCTAAGCTATGTTAGCTATGTTGGGAACAAAATACAATCAAACGTTAGTAAGGAATTCCTACCCTACTTAAAGGGACACTTACTTTGGCAGCACCTTTAACTGGTTCTCTCTCAACTCCAAGATCTGTAGTTTTGTCAACCTGCAACCAAGAAAAAAAGCTTTAAAAAATTGAAAATCATAACATGCATAAGAGATCTTTAATTTTTTATCTCACTTTTATTTTTTTAATTAACTCTTGGTCAATTAAATCACAATTAAACACAATACAGTAGCAGTTTGATAAGCGTTTTACTCTCATTTTCCAGTTATGATGTTGATCTTGACGCCAACCACAACTTCTTGTGCTGGCGTGTCTAATATTAAGAAGCAATAATGTGCAGCTACATGACAAACATTTGTTATTCATGATAATAAGGAATAATTAAAACCCCTGTAGCAACGGGGCACTTTTCAGAACAACATGTTTTATCATGAAATACTGTTTAGAGCGTTGTTAACCCATGAAAGTAAAAATCTTAAGTCTTAACACTTTGAAGGTATAACATTAATGTTTGCTACAGTTTCAGAATGGGGAGACTTATCAATCAGTCTGATACTAAAAGGTGAGTTTTTGGACAATTTGAAACGCTGCAACTCAGTTTCATTTTACTTTCAGGCTGATAAATCTCACCATTCTCAAGCTGTCATGTTTATGCTATTTATCTTTTTTTGCAGTTTTTTTTTCTGACCAGGCCGAAACTGACACAAATATTAATATGCTAAAACAATCTCATCCTGATCCAGTCAGGAGGGTCATCTGACCTGCCAAAGCTGGCTGGTAGAAACTCCAGGAAGGCATCGTTCAGGTAGAGCTGTGTCAGACTCAGGAGCTGTGTGAAGCCTTCAGGGAGCCTAAAAAAAGCAGCACATTATTACTCACACTAAGCCTGACCATGTGGTTACATCATGCCTGGGAGCAAAAAACCAACATGAACATGAGTTGAGGAGATTTTATCTCAAGTGCAGGGAACTTACTTAGATATCGGATTCACGCTGGCTTCTACAATAGCTAAAACTTTGCAGTTTTTGATGTTTTCTGGAAACTCCTGGATACCTGAAGTAAAGGAGCAGATGGACAGAAGTTAGACACAGATGTTGGGGAACTATAAATCACACCCACTTAACTTCTGGTTGTATGCTCAGCTGTTTTACTGAGACATAGAAAAACCCTTGTAAAAAAGAACTCTGCACTTAGCTGGATGTGTTCGAGAAACGTTTTAAATGTTAACAGAACATGCAGAGTTGACAGAAAAACAATAATCAAACTTAGTGAAGATGAGGGGAATCCCCTCTTTGTTCCCACCAGTTTTCCTACACTGCACTTAAAAAAGAGGAAAAGTAACTTTAAATGGCAACAAAACACACATGGAGTTCTGCTCCAAGAAAAGACCGGTGGTTCACACTTCTATCAATGAGAGGCTTTGGTCAGGGATGCATACAAATATCCTGCTCTCCATCACCTTAAAAGATGTCCTCACAGGCTCAAACGTGCACCAAGGGACACATTATATATGTAACTATACATGATATATTCTTACTGTTTTTGCTGACATCAAGCTCCCTGAGGTTGATGAGGTTTGCGATCGCCGCTGGCAACACTGACAAGTCATTATCTGGCATGCTCAGTCGGTGGAGTACCTGGCAGTTAAATAGTTGCTGGCAGAAGGAGGGGGATAGCATAGTATTTAGGGGTTATTCTCATTTGAAAAATGAATGTACATGTATGAGGTATTACTCTTAGGGTAGCTCCTCAATCTGGTTGGCATCGAGGTAGAGTTCCTGCAGGGTCTTTTCGAAGCTGAAGATCTCCTTAGGAACAGTCTCCAGGCTACAGTGGGAGTAGTCTAGCGATGTAACCGCCTCCTCCTCGCCCCGCAAGCAGCGGCATGGCACCAGACGAACAAACAAGTTCCGCTTGGACATCCTCAGGCACTGGAAACAGATGTAGAAGTAAAGTGAACCTACAACCATATAAACAAGAACATTTTTTTATCCTCCTAGAAGGTTGTAGGTTTAGCAGCTGCAGGGTAGCTTCCTTCAAATTATGTCAGGGATGCATAATATATGATGTTCATGACTTAGGTTGCAGGTCAGCACAAATATACACAAAAGCGTAGTATGTAAAATGAATTGTGTTGTGATGTAAAGAGGCTTTGTTCCTCAGAGCATGTAGAGAATCTGAATCTTCTTCCCCCTGTTTTAATCTACGGTCTGCCACATACGGTAATCTATAAAGCCTTCGCTCGCTGTGTATCCAGACTGTCAAACTAAACCACACAAATGTGCTAGCTCTGACCTACGCTGTCAGTAAAGATTATACGAATATGGGAATATATTCTATTTAAAAAAGAAATAAAAAATATCAAAATTTGCTATAAAGCTGGCTCAAAAAGCATCCAGTCGTGTAAAATATGCACACATGTTGATACATACATACATACGAGGTATGCAGAATCTAGACAGCATCAAACTCCCACAGGGACTTTGCAAGCAGCATGTGGATCATGTATAAACACTCTTACTGGCAAATCAGGTTTATCAACTCAGGGGATGACAGAGTAATGAGCGCGGAGTGTATGAATGACGCATGTTATCCGGTGTTAGAGTCGGACATGCTTAACAGGAAAAAAAGGGAAACAGAAGGGAGACAGAAAGGCAAGAGCTGGCGACCATCATGAGAAAGGTGGTATGGTAAAAGTATGTCTTTTTTGCAGAAAATTATTAAAACCAACAAAGAAGCCAGACAAGCCTGTCATTGAAAGACCTCTCTGACTCTGTTCTGCAGCCAAGTTTGCAGTAAAATGTGTTGGAGTCCCCTGGCACTGAGATCCCACCCAAAATGGAAGAAACCGCACTAAGATCTTCACAGTCAGTGACAGGCTTACCCAGTGACCTACATGTTAGTGGATGATCATCTATCCATCAAGCGCTTCCATCTCTCCAACTGAGAAAGTTGAAACTGTTCTGCAGAGATTTGTAGACATAAGCTTTTGGCAATCGTACTTAACCTACTTTTTCTGCACATTTCCTTCTGAACAGTCAAAAAGTACAGTTGTTTAACAGTCAACAGGGCTGTTTATATTTTTATCCACTGGGGTTTCGGTGAGTGGTTAGCATGTGATTCTCAAGCACTGGATCCTTTAGGCTCAAGGCACAAACTCTCACCATTTTCCCACCCAGAGCCAAGAAACCACTTCCCTGCTGCTGCCCCTCGGTAACTTAAAGCCCTCCTGGGTCCGTGTAGTTGCTATAGAGACCAGAGAAAAGCTAAAATCTTCTTCCTGGTCCCTGAAGTCATACACGAAACCAGGCAATGGGGCTTTCTACTGCAGCTTTGTGAAAAGCAAAACATTTGGATGCGTTTATTGTGAAGTCATTTCACATATTCGCCAGGAGCGGTGCATTTGTGTTTTGTTGCAGGTTTTCTAATAGGTGAAGCGGAAATGAGAGCCCAGCATTTGACTGTAGCGAGCAGCCCGAGCTATTTATAGCAGCCATTTCTGGTCTGGTTGATATGGCAGAATGTGATTAGGGCGGGCTGGCTATTGCTTTATGAAAGGAGCTTTAAACCAGATTGCGGAGAGCCGCTACGGCCAAGGCTGAAATACCCACCCGGACATCAACAAAAACAATACGAGCAGGAACCAAAAATGTAACATCCGGCACCGGCTGTGGGACACGTAACAGCTGTCTGAAGGAAGAGGAAAACAAAAGTCACTTCCTTAGCGCAGCCTCCTCCTGGGCTTAAGGCTCCTTCTTTCACTCTTTCTGTGATGTGGGCTGGAAGCTTCTTCAATGGTATTATTTCTCTGCCCGCAGAAATCCTGCTTGTTGCATTGACAAATTCAAAAGCAGCTCAGCCACCAGAATTCTAAGCAAGCATGCAGCTGTTTTCAACTCAGGCAAGTTGGTGAAAGAATAAATTCAATTTCTTTGCGAACTAAGAGTGCGAACTTGAGCAGCGCTGGCTGTGAAACTGAACGCCGCTATCAGCGTTTAACAGAACTGTCCTTTTAGCTGATTGAGCGATAAAGAGCCTCAGCTCAGGGGAGAGCGCGCTAGAGTCTAACTTTCTGGCTGAAGCAGTCGCCGCAGACCCTCCACGGGAGCCTCATCAACAGCACCACATTCAAACATGACAACGTAGCTGCTGCTTCCAATAATGCAGGTGGAAAAAAGCGCGTGTTGAGTGTGGCGATTAGCTTCAGATACAAAACAAAAAGTTTTGGCTGGAGATAAAGTATGGACAAACTAGGCAGCTAAAAATAAAAACGCTTGATATCTCTTCCTAAAACCGTGCAACAAAAACACTCGAGAGCTCCAAGAAAGCAGGGGGTTTGGCACAGTTTGAACCTGAAGATCCAGTTCGGTTTCTGTCCCACCGGTTAGGTTTGCATAACACCAGGAAACAAAACCCTGGCTGTTTTCATTGAAATTGTGGGGAATGGAGGGTAGGAAATCTGATCCATCACAATGTTCTTTTTTCTGTTTCACCCTCTGAGCACAGTGAACCCCAGTGAGACATCTTCATGAAGCCTCTGCGCATGTTGTTTTACTGCTGCATTAGCATCTACTACATACACATAAGCCTGAGAAAGCGCACCATTGTGTTAAAAATGTCACACAACAAAGATCGCTGTTAATAATACAAGTGCTGAATAGTGCATAAAAGAAGTCTCTTGAATAAAGAGAACAAAGTTTTAGACATAAAATGGATTTAAAGATGTTTATGAACAACTCAAGGTTATTCCCACAGAAAACCTCTAAGTATCTCCTGACCCAGTGGATATATTTAGAAAAATGGTAGAAACAGATTTACCACTGAAGCTAATTTAATTTCTCAAAGAAAGGAGTGTGTGTTCCACTTATTATATTACAAAAAAATGAGTTCTGAGTACTACTGGATGCCAGGACCGCCAAGTTATAATTCGCAAGTGTGTGACTTAAAGCTGAATAAATCAAGTACATCAACATGTCATGCAAGTTGTGTGAAAACTGAAATAACAGGATAACAACATAATGAAATTCAAGCCTTTTTTAAGACGGAGTGAGCAAGGGAATCCAACAGAACACGGCGGAGATTAGCAAAAACACAGATAAAACTCCTGAAAATAACAAAAAGATGAAATCGGAACGCATTGCTTGCTGATCGGAGGAGCAGACGGCTGAGCAAAAACATTAAACACCACAACTGGCCAGAATTATATACTTTAAAATGCAACACTTACACAATAATACTTAGAGTGCAGTGAGATAACATTAGTTCGTTACACAGTCAAGCGTCAGTATTTCTGCAACAACGTTTGGAAGGACCCCACACACTTCACACAAAGAGCCTGCTTCAACAGGAACCACTCTCTTTCACAGACAACCTTGTAGCACCTCTACCGCCACATCCTGGTAAAGAAAAAAAAAAAGAGAGAGCAGTTTTGCTAAGACTTGCTAGCCGTACTTTTCTGTCACGTTACCAGTGCTCAGCAATACATGTTGATTTCCAGTAAACGTGTCCACTAAGGCTCAGTGATTAACTTCCCCGCTGTGCACCGGAGGTAAATACAGGCTTACTGACACGGCGAGGCTGGTGAGACGTCAGGGCTTGAAGTAGTGGAGTGCAAACTGCTTATGAAGCTAAATGACCTGTGCAATCTGCTCAGCTTTCACACTTCTGTTGCACTTTCACTTTCATCCTGTCTAAACCAGCATGCTTGGTTCTCTCGTTGGCCTTACCTCAGAATTTTTCACTTCACTTTTCCCTATTAAGCTGCATTCTGGTTATAAATAACGGCTTGTTCTAAATTCCCAGAAATCCCTTCAGCCTGCAAGTTCTTAATTAAATGTGAGCTCCAGTTAGATGTGAAACCTTCGCACACAACATGCAGAATCCTCAACAATGGGATTACTTTCTCTGGGTATTGGGGCTACAATAGACACAGACTGCATACATACTGGTTAAAGCACAACCAGAGATATCACCTACATTTTCTACAGCATCACACGGACAAACAATATAATCAGGCCTGAGCATAAATGACAAATACAAATTTTTCTAAAGGTGGCAGGTGCATATTCATTGTGTTGCCACGTAACTACTCAAGGCTTCCTCCCGTGTGACGCGTTACCTATACAACAGTACCTAATTAACTCCAACAACGGGTTTCACCGGAGTGAAGAAACTAATTGTTTACGGTGATTTAAGTAACCGATGTGACTCTCAAGCTCCACGTGCTATAGATCAACGCTCTCAGGCTTGGTTACTGTTTACAAAGCTGAGTAAAAAAACATGACAAAGGACGTGAAAAAGACAGAAATACTTTTAAATTAAAAATGAGTTGTAGGTCTCAGTGTGTGCGAGAAGGCTGGCAGGCACGGTGTGTCCTGTCTGGATCAATAAAGAGCAATATGAGCTTTTAGTGACTGTGGTTAGAGAGCTGTACAAACAATACCCAGATGTGTCTGTAACCCTGGACACTAAACGCTCTGATTAATGATCAGCAAACATTCTCAACAAAGATTTTGAAATATAGTCTTGCCTTGGACTGGCGCTAGTCTCTGCACCGGCCGATGTGATGGAGGAAGCACAAAGGAAGCCGAGGGAGCAAATGCAGTTTGCCAAGTCTAGATAACCAGGTTAAACACATCCAGGGCAGAAGCTGGTATCCGTGGAGACAGCAGCAGCCTTCTGCTCATCGTCCAAGCAGAGACTATGGAAATGCGCGACATTCCATTAACGTCTCATTTAAACTCAGAAGGGCTGCCCAATGCATGCAGGAGAAATAAAACGAGTGTCACACAGAAAACAAACATGAATAATGGATCAAAGTAAGATGGAGTTAGACACACTGGTCATCCTGCAGCTAACCTGCAGGCAGGAATTTCCCAGAACAGCCAGCGGGAACTCTGAGGTGATTTGGCGTTGAGGTGAACGTGAACTAAGACAGAGCCTGCAATGTTGTTTAAAGTCACACTACATGGCTGTAAGGTACAAAAATAGCAGTCGAACCGGTCCACGTGAAGACATTTCAGAAGTCCCAAAGCGTCCAAGGGAAAACCTGTTCCTGTCAGTGCTGGAGAGAGCAAAGCCTGTCACCTGACCGGGTCATGTGACATCAGCAGCCACTGGCACGGCGCTTTAGAGACAGTCTGGACATCTGCAAATGTTTCACCTGGAGTTGATGTAACACAATGTTCTAAAAATGGTTAACAAACCACAACTGCATGCCGATTCGTGAGGAAATGTAGCATTCCATGCTACATTTTCATGTTTGTAATAAAGATTCAGCCACAAGTCCTAATTTACACAATGTAGTGAGTACTAATATTATACATGACACAATTTGGGGGTATGGCGCTTGAAATAAAGGTGCCAGTTTTTTATTTTTTATAGACCGCGAGTGTGTACGAAGCGCTCGACTGGCAGGTGTATTTTGTATCTTTGCCTCTAGGATAAAGGGTGGGGTGATGTTTTGGTTAAGATTTAACTAATGTTTGGCCAAAAAGAAAAAATTAGAAATTCCCTAATTTGACTTTAACTATTTCCAAAGTGTTTTTGGATCGGAGTGCAAAAGAACTATGAATGAATACATATTTTTCAACATGTCTTGATTTCCACTGAGAAACGGCCATAAAATTGTCAGTAAGACTCTGTGAAATCAGTGTGAATGGACATACCTTGTCATTTAGGACTCAAGCGCTTGGATCCCAGTAGGCAGCAGATAACTGATCCAACAGCAACAATCAGCTTATCTAAAGACAAGAGAAAGCGTCAGATTCGAATCAAAGAACACAGATTACGCCATCACTCCATCCTCACTGTCATTTAGATTATCTAGGATTTCTCTGCCAAACGTGAAAAAAATGTAAAAAGAGTCATGGATGTCATCTTCCTGAACATCTTGAGTCTAATCTCATGTGAGTGGTGGTGGAAACTGACAAATCAAATAATGGGATTAGCTTTAGAGACTGTGAGATGTTCCGATGTTTTATGATGCATGTTAATAAGCAGTCAAATTTGGGTCAACCCTCTCCGTTCACGCTAATTATTGCCTATGAAGGCGACAAGATAATATTTACCACAAGGTGACAAATGTCACCAAATTATGCCCAGTATTTATATATGGACTTGTAAAAAGAGCACAACAAAACAGAGAATAAATCCATAACGTTTAAAGGAAGTTGGGCTTTAGAAGACTGGAGAGAGAGATGGAAAAGCCGAAGGTAGAGAGAGGATTTTGACTTATTCAGCCTCTCCCCCTCAGCCACACATCAGTTTCTGCTCCACTTCCTCTGGGTCCTTTATCCTCCTCTCATCTATTTGGGATACTCAATTTTTTCCAAACAAAAGTCGCTTCACTCACACGCTGGAATAAAGCAGAAGAGGTTCTGCTTTTTAAAAGGAGGATGGAGGGGTGATAACAGGGCTTTTCCTGCATGGTTGCTCAGGGAGAGGCTTTTAATAAGCATGTCTCCATGTCATCAGAATAATCCGCCTACAGTCGTTAACAATCCAGCTCTCGGTTACAAAAAAGAAGTCATCAACTACAAAAAAAGCACATTTTGGCCGTCAAAAGTTCTCCTAATGTCTTCACAGTCTCGATCAGACAATAGAGAGGAGACATCAGATGGAGGAACATCTAAAAAACCCAGCCTGGGGTTGTAAACTGCATTATAATAATGATTAAACAAAGATGTCACACCAGAACACACACTAGAGTCACAGCAGCTGACAGGGAATAAAACTGCGAACACACTGCAGCTGATAGCAGACAACGTGGAACGTCAAATTAGCTCATCTGCAGCATTTTACAGCCCCTGGTTTGCCTCCCCACTCGGCCATTCAAACACACACACACACACACACACTCACGTGGACGGGGCGGCCATCTGAAGCAGGGCCCAGTCTCCTGCCCCGTAGATTCACGCTCAGATTGCTGAGGGTCTGTAGGTTCAGAGCCGCAGAGCCAGCGGGGCGCCTTTACCTTCTGACCCGCTGCCCCATGCCGGGCGGCACAAACGCATGAACCCTGGTAAATGTCAGCAGCCACGCCCGGCTCATCTGCCACCGCTCACAAATGTGACATTTCACAACTATCGCTCCAAGCGCCACCGACTCATGTTCCACCAGGTTTACTTAGTGACATCGCCCCCGAGTTGTCACATGACAGCCGTCATCAAACACGGGCTGTTGGATGATGTCAACAACCCGAGTGTTGCTGAAGTAAACAGTGACGGCGTCTCGAACCCGCTTCCCCTATAGGCGATGGTCACATGATAACAACTGGTCGACCTTGGTTAAATGCCCACTAGGTTGATCTGTCTAATCCAAGGTCTGAATTACAGATATGCACAAAAGAAGCTTTATGGGTTTGGGATTAGATTACCGCCTGCAGCTACAGTAAAACTTGGACACACTGAAACCTACTGTCAAATATTTGCTTTGGGTAAGACGCAACGAGCTGTTCTCCAGGTGGCTCTGCAACAACACGCCTTCAGCAGCAGCCCGGCAGGAGAATGGGGACCAGTGGTCCTCGTTAAGGTTCAAAATTAAAACAATGGAGGTAATCATCTCATACAACACCTGATGCAGGTTTAAAACACCTGATTGTTTACATTTTACTACAGACAGAGATAGCGTGGATGGCTAACTGACTACATGGCAACCCCAGACACCTGAGGTTTGGCACAGACAGCCTCTCTTTCTTTCTTTCTCATTTTAAGCAATAAAATCCCACAGATTAGCACACCTGCATTGGATTTGTGCTCTTTCTGATCACACTCATCTGCAGTGGCAGCATCATCAATATCAAAGTCATCCAGGATAAAGGACCCACGATCTAAGTGTTGTTTAAACCTCAGTATCTTTGGGGAGGTTTCCTGGGGTTTCTCTACTCGCAACGACACTATAATCCAGCAAGACTGTTGTTGAAATATAAAAATCGACGCAGACGCGTCAGATCTACTGAAAATCCCGAAATAAATATACATAAATTAGCTCGGACGTCTATCGCGGATCGTAACGGGATTAAATTACACGGGATGCAAGTGGAGATAGTAATCAGATTAGCGAGGCGGTGAGAAAATGAAAGAGGTGATATTTGAGAGTGCAGCTCGCTAATCCTGCTTTCCGCCCGTCGAAGCTCAGAAGGTGCAACAAAAGACGAGTGTGCAGCTGCTGCTGCTGCTGCACGGCGGCTTCGCCTCAATAAGTGGCACGGGAAGGCACTAAAGTGCGTCCACGTTAATAAAATACTCGGGTTTACACGCAAATAGCAGGCTGGGCTGTGTTAGCTAAACCCGGTCTGAGGGGAGACGACGACGCGACCGGGAAGCGGCGTTGTTGCCGTGTAACCTGTCGAAAGTGCAAACAGCTGGTTAACACGACAAAACAAATCGGACTTTATACGCTAAAATTCATTTTTAGAGTCATTTCCTAACGGCGGTGTTGCTCGGAGGCGTTGTAATCCGGGTTTTGACCGTTGGGGCTGGTTGAAGTAACTGAGGTCCCACAACAAAGTGGGAGCTCGCCGATACTCCGCTAGCCGAGCCGTTAGCATGATGTGGGGGGGCCCCGCAAAGAGCCAGCAACTTGCGCACACACGCCAAAAACACTTACCGAAATAAATGTCAGGTCGGAGTCTGGTTTAACGGTGCCCAGGTCATCAGCGTGGTACTATAATGAGGACGTATCCGGAGAACCGATCATTAGCTACCGTTAGCGGTTTGCTCGGCAGTTTCAATAGGGTTGGGCTAACGTTAGCGTCGAGCTAACACCAACGTTGCCCCGTACATCCACAGAGAGCCGTCCTCAACTTGGGTTACGTTTGTCGTCCTCGCGTGTCTTCACGCCTAAAAGTAATTTTCTTCCATTTGATAATCACGCACGTTAACAAAAAGCGGGGGCGTGCGAGAAAACTCCCACATTGGTTAAGACTTTACAGCGGAGCATTTAAAAAAAAAAAAAAAAATCCAAAATGTCCACGACACTCAGCGAGCAAATAAAAAAAAAAACAACAACACACAAACGCGTCGGAGCCAAACGTTTTCACCCAAACTGTGTCGCTCCCGTGTTCTTTCTGGCATAATCTCCTTTTTCCGGTTTTGTGGCGGAGCTCTGACAGCGGAGCGAGGCTGCGCGGAGGCTGCCCAGGACGACGCCAGGCGGAGGGGCTTTCTCGGCTGCGACCTCGGCGCCCGCAGGGGGAGGTGGGCCGGCCACCAGAAGTGGCTTTTCCAGCTAGACAGACGGCGGTGGCTGACTCACACGGGCTCCTTCTGCCAGTCCCACCACCTCCATCAACCCACCCGGCTTTCCAGCGTAATTAGAGCCAGTACAGTTTCAAACACAACATCAACATCGCGACATCAAGGCGCAACATGGCAATATGTTGGTTAAATCCACGGATAGTTTTTTTTTTTTTTACACGCCAAAGTATAATCCTATTTAATTTGCTTAATCAAAACATGTCAAAATACTACCTGGCATTTGATTTCTAGCGATTAAACTCCATACAGCAACAATATACTTAATTAACGATGACCTATTTACGCAAATGAGTTGTCATATGGCGCCCCCTGGCGTTTATAAAAACAACTACAGGAAACAGCCATGAAAATATTCCACAATATGTAATAATAGCCTTTTACATCGTTAATGCAGTCTGAATTAATGTTATCCAGTCAATAGTAGCGTAAATTCTTCATTATCATATTGCCAAAGTTCATTGGTATTGGTTTACAAAAATATATTTACTTATTATTACAACAGCGGCTTGTCTAAATGATGGAATCTGACTTATTTTACTGACCAAAATCACAATGATACTAAAACAACCATGCAAATAAAATAAAGACATTTTACTACATTACTAGACATTACTGCAAATAACTGAAAAAAAAAAATCATCAGGGAAGCTACATTTACACAGAATTTTACCGTTTCCTATACAGTTGACTGATCATAAAGGTTTTTTTCAGGGTGTTTGCGTGTCTGGAGACTGGATCAGTCCTTTGCACTGGAAGAAAGCATCCTGACGCGGCTCCCGGCCCAGGAAGGTTTTCAGCATGTCCATTCCATCTGCGGAGCCGCCGGCCTCCAGAACCACCCTCCTGTACTCTCGTCCAACCTACAACAAACGCGGGTCAGTGACCTTCTCTGCAAACAGGGATGCTGACCTCAAACGGAAACCAAAGAAAGGCTCCCCCACCTTTGGATTCATAAGGCCCTCCGTTTTAAAACGACTGAAAAACATGTCTGCGGAGTAGACCTCGCTCCACAGGTAGCTGTAGTACTGACCGTCGTAGCCTCCTGCCAGGTGGCTGAAACTGGCCGTCATGTTGGTGCCTGCGGAGAGGAGCCCGCCTGAGCGCGGCAGCATGGCGCGGCAGCATGGCGCGGCAGCATGGCGCGGCAGCATGGCGCTGCAGCTGCTGCTGCTGATGAACTGACCTGGTGTGGCGGGAACCCCCAGAATCTCCTCGCAGTGCTTTGCAAACACCTCTGCTGTGTCTGCTCGAGGGCTGCTGTGCAGCGTCTGGTCCACTTTGCTCAGCACCACCTGTCGCAGGTTCACCAGGCCTGAGTGCAGAAAGCAAACACGCTCATGGTGTCCAACCTTCCCATGTGTCCCAGGAAGTGCATCTGACCTGTGTTGGCCACCCTGGAGGCGATCAGTTTGTCGAGCATGTGGTCTGGGATGGGCGAGCCGTCCTTGTAGTGGCCAGACATTCTCCTCAGGGTCTCCTTCTCCCAAACCCAGTTCTCCAGCACCTGCGACGGCACCTCCACAAAGTCCATCTCCACTTGGGTTCCGCTGAATTCTGAAAAAGCGGTCTGACGCACACGCAGGCACGGCTCAACCTCAGTCCTACAAACCGGCAGCAGCGAGGCGCCATCAAACCAGCACCTTGGAGCAGATCTCGTGCATCACGTGACCAAACTCGTGGAAGTAAGTCTCCACCTCGTGGTGCTGCAGCAGGGACGGCCATCCTTTCCTGGGCTTGGTGAAATTAGCGACCATCGCTGCCACCGGGAGCCTGCGCTCCCCGTCAGGCCCTCTGCAGCCGGGCTGCAGAGCGAAGCAGGCGGCGTGGCCGTACTTTCCCTCCCTGGTGAGAAGCGAGCGTGCAGATGTAACCACAGGGAGGGGGGAGGGGGCGACAGCAGACACGTTCAAACACAAAGGGCCTCTCGCCGCTACCTCGGATGCAAGTCCAGATAGAAGCGGCCGATCTCTTCTCCCGTCTCGGTGTCCCGCGCCGAGTACAGCGTCACGCCTTCGTGCCACACGTGCGCGTGCTGCTCCTCTGTGAAGGCGAGGCCCAGCAGCTCCTGGTAGATCCCCAGCAGCCCTTTGGTCACCAGCTCGAGTGGGAAATACTCGACCAGCTTGTCCTTGTTGACGGCAAACCTGCACTGCTCCACCTGACTCATGTAGTAGGGTAAGTCCCAGGCATTGATCTGGCCGTCAAAGACGAAGCCCTTCATCAGGCACTCCCTCCTCTTCAGGGAGAGCATGTATTTCCTCTCCTTCATTCCCACAGGCTTCAGTCGCTCATAAAAGGCATCTGTAAAGACAGAAGCAACCGTTTCACTGGTAAACTCCGCTTCGGCCTTCCCCTCCGCTCTCGCTGTGGGAACTCAATGCACTCTGTGCCACTCAACATGCACGCTGCACGTGGTGCAACATACAGTGCATAGCACGAGCAGACAGGAGGTGTCCCCTGTCTCCCACGTCCAGGCCTGCTGAGATCTAGTTCCCTAAAGACGAGCGCGGGACGGGTCTTCCTCTTGTGTAACGCAACATTTGTAGTGGCGGGGGTGTCGAGAGACATCCTACCTAAAAAGTCAGACACACGGCATGCGCTCTTAGCCATGTTGATTTCCAGCACATAGTTTGCGTGGCTACTGTAACCGAGCAAGTCTGCGACCTTTGACCTCAGCTGGACCAGCTCTTCCAGAATGGCCGTGTTCGCCTGAGGAAAAACAAGCAGGAATAAAAGCCTCTGCGCCGAAGTTGCAGCACTTGAAAGCGGAGGCGAGGTGTGCGCGGGTGCAGGCGGCGCAGGTTCTTGTTACCTCCCTACACCTGCTGTGAAACGCGCCTTCCATCTTCCTCCGCGTCTCAGGGTTGTGGCACCTCTTCATCAGGGGGTAGTAATGGGGATACTCCAGCGTCACTTTGTACCGTCCGTCTGCCGTCTTCTCCAGCCCGTTCAGGTAGCTGTCGGCCATCCCCCCTGGAGGAAAGGGTCCAGGTGAGAGGGCGTATCCGTGGCAACGGGCCAGGCTTGGCCTAAACGCTTACCCAGCTCACGCTCAGAAAACACCAGGAAAGTCGTGTCCTCGTTCAGGTTCCTGTTGAACTCGATAGAGAGTTTACTGATCAGCTTGGAAGTCCTCTTGATTTCCTGAAAACACAAGCGAAGGGATACTAGGAGGGAATTCCAGGATGTTTTGAACTGTGTTTTGAATCTTTTGCTGGTTTTTCCCATCCTGGTGAGAGGAGGACGGAAAAGAGGATGTGAAGATTGGAGGCTACAGGTTTCCATTACCTCCTGCGTGTCCTTCGGCAGGTGCAATCCTTTCCGCCGGCCAAACGTCACAAGTCTGTCCAAGAGTCTCTTTTCTTCAGCTGAAATCTCCGCTGGTGCGTTTTCCTGGAAAAAGCAAACCGTGATCACACGAATCTCACCAGGCGGAAGTTTTTCCGATTTGTGTGACTCGAAACCGACCTGCAAGGCTACGATGCGCCTGAACACGTCTTCCCTCATACTGAGCTCCACGTCGAACTCCGACAGCTGCTTGTCGGCCTCCGTGCTGGCCGCTCGGACCTCCTTGGACGGACAAACGTACTGGGGGAAATCCAGGAGGTGACGCGACGCTGCAGAACCCAGAGAACGGACACGAGCCTCAGCTTCCCAACTCAGCTTTGTGTGTGTGTGTGTGTAGCATCTGCCTTTACCAGGAGGAAACCCTGAGCAGGACTACGTTCACAAAGTAACCTTGCAAACATTTTCCGTTCTCATTCATCACTGTGTGTAAGGCGTGAAAGGGAAAAACACAGACTTACATGCATATTCCAGTCTGACGTTAGCCAGGGCTTTCAAGGTGTTTTCAACGTTAACGTTCTCTATCTTTAGGGCTCCGACCTCGTCATAAACCTTCTTGACTCGGCTAATCAAGCTGTCAGTCATATTTCTGATCTCGGGCGGTGACAGGTCCCATCTGAGCGCGTTTCTCTTGTTTCCCTCCTGGGAGCAGCTCCTGGCAGGTACCGCAGACCCGTGCTGGATGGTCATCCTGGAGGGTCCGGAGAGCCTGCAGGAGATTCGACAGAACCGACAGACCTGAACAGCTGGCCCACGGGGACGCCAGTAAATCCCTCACAGTCACTCAGACACATGCTGAGAATTTCTTTCCATGCTAAGCTGTGACCTTCCCTCACATTTGCTCCACAGCAATTGGGTTTCGGGTGTCACGGCATGAAAAAAAAAAAAAGTGGATGCCTTTTAAAACAGGCTCATGGAAGCAGGGGGATAATTGCATTAGCAGCACAGGCTTTAAAACGTTTCAGAGCAAGACACGGCAGCCATCCATCCATGCATACATTTAGCCTATACCAGGTGCGAGTGAACTTAACAGCAGTTGCAAATGGGTTGAAATGATCCCGTAACTCAGTCAAACAGGTGTTACATTAGCAGATTAGCCACGGTAGCATTAGACTCTGAAATCACACCTGCAAAGCTGTCGACAAATCATAACCCTCAGCGGCCTCGCGCGGGGATTCTCTCCGTGCAAAACCACGCACTTGGTCTCTTTCCACGGTGCGTGAGCAGCAGCAGCAGTTGGAACCGCCTCCCCTCTGCTGTGTGGAGCGAAGTGTGTGTGTGTGTGTGTGTGTGTGTGTGTGTGCGTGTTTCCGCTGCCGACGCGCATGCGCAGAAGAGGATGCGAAAGGCAGTCAGAGGTCCCGATGACGCGCTGAAGTCGACCGCCGGAGGAGCTCAGGTAGGTGGGAAAGGTTGGGAGGGGGCCTGGTCCTCATCCGTGCCCGATTTCCATCGTAGCCAGGATATGAATCCGATAGTTGCTTGTGTTACTGCGTCGCTATGAGATCACTGAGATGGTTTTTTTTAGCCGGAATTACGCACACTGCGCTGCGCGCCAGCCGGGTCCGGCCGATTGGTGATCAATAGGCCGGGTTGATCGAACCGATCAACGCCTGCTCATGTCAGAGGTTGGGGTTTGCTCCAAGGGACGCCTGTGCAGAGGCCGGGCTCCGGACAAAAACACATCCCAGCTCACGTTGTTGTATTACATCACAGCCTCTGCGTCCACACACGCCAGGGAGGAGAGGCTGCTCCTCAGCAACCTGCCTCACGCCGCGGTGGGAAGGCTCCAGCCTGCGCCAGGCTGATCCCACCCAGAGGATCACGGTGGTCCGGGCCTTCTGCCCCCCGCTGGGCTCTTCTGATGAAGCCACCCTGCTGATGCGGGCAGGTTGTTTGGATAACCAGGCGCGCACACTCCCGCTAGTAAGGCTGGTTTTCACATGACTGGAGGAACCAAAACAGCCTTCTAGTGGTGCACATGCGCAACGTTGCACCCCACTGGAGCACGTTGGATAACAATTCAGCCAAAATAGATGAATGGTGACCGGGCTCATCTGCATGACCTAAAATTCTCATTCTGCTGTATTTGTAGAAAACAAACCAAAAAAACCCTCCAAATACAGTTTAACTGAAGGTGCTTGTCATTACTTTACCAACAATGTGATTTGTTACACGCTGTTATTGTGAAATGATAGCAACAAATAACTAAAACCAAGTCTGTGTGTGTGTGTGTGTGTGTGTGTGTGTGTGTGTGTAGTTTCCTGGTAACAATGGCAGTGGAGAAGCGCCTGGCGTTCTCTGTCGTGCAGTTCCTACGAGATCAAATCCACTGCGCTGCTCTGAATTCCGATGAGCAGGAGAGTCTGGAAGGTGGGGTCAGCTCCACCGCCGTCGACACCAGCCTCTCATTCAGGAGTCCCAGCAGAAACACACACCTCCAGTTGATGCTCTCTGTCTCTGTCCCCTCCCCCACCACCGCTGCCCTCACCAGTGGCCATTCAGTGTCTGGAGACGACCTTTAAGATCAGCCCCGGCGACTGCCACCTGGCGGCGCCGCAGCCGCTCAAAGAGATCTTCCTCAACTCTCTCCTGAAGGTGGGTTCACCTGAGCTCAGGTGATCGCTGGAACGAGCCCCGAGTCCCCCGTCACCAAAGACTGCATGTCTGTTGTGTTTGGCCTAGAATGACAACCTGACCCTGGCGGAGCTCGAGCGAGCGGAGCAGCTGAAAAACGAAGGTAATGAGAACATCTGGACCGGGCGGGAGAAGCCAGCGGGTTTCAGAAATGGAGGTTGAATCAGGACGTGTGGATTTGGCGAATAAAGGGAGAAATTTGAGATAAAAAGCTGTCAGTCAAAGTTAGCTTCAGAATATTGATCCCACTGTGCTTTTTGATCAGGAAACAATCACATGAAGGAAGAGAACTACAGATGTGCAGTGGAGTGCTACACCAAAGCCATCGAGCTGGACCTGAGAAACGCTGTGTACTACTGTAACAGGTATTCAGAGACGCAGGCTACCTCTTTGTGTTGGGATTCCAGTGGATTTTGTTGGTAGACCTTATTTGCTGCCCTCTGCGAGCCTGAATGTTGCTCGCGGTGTGGCCCCTGCAGGGCCGCAGCACACAGCAAACTGGGAAACTACATGGAGGCGACCTGTGACTGTGAGCGAGCCATCGGGATCGACCCCACGTACAGCAAAGCCTACGGACGCATGGGGTGAGTCGGGTTAAAGCGGGGCTTGGCCCAAGCTCGGGTGTGATCCGCTCCATAAACTCCCCTCCTGCGGCTCCAGCTTGGCTCTGACGGCCATGAGCAAGTATCCAGAGGCCATTTCCTACTTCAAGAAAGCGCTGGTGTTAGACCCCGAGAACGACACCTACAAGTCCAACCTGAAGATCGCGGAGCAGAAGCATAAAGAGGCAACCAGCCCCATGAGTCAGCGGGTTCACACGCTGCCCCTAGCGCAGCGTGAGCCACTGACGGGGGCTCCGTTTGTCCACAGATCGCTGCGGGGCTGGGCTTCGACATGGCCAGTTTAATCAACAACCCTGCCTTCATCAGCATGGTAAGAACACAGGCTCGGCTCACATCCTTGACCCGGCTCCGACAGCATTAGACCGGATTTTCCCTCTAATCAGCCCCAGGATTTCAGCTTGAGTTCTGTTTACAGGCCGCAAGCGTGATGCAGAATCAGCAAGTGCAGCAGCTGTGAGTGTCATAGAGAAGCGCTGTCTGTTGGCTCGGTGTCGTAAATCAGGGTCTGACTCACTGTCGCTGTGTCACTGCGCCCAGCATGTCAGGAATGATGTCGAATGCAGTCGGTGGTCCTGCAGCAGGGGTGGGCGGGCTCTCTGACATTTCCAGCTTGATTGAAGCGTAAGTACAGAGCTGTAGTTACACACACTCCCATGTGCGTCAGTCCTAATGCTAAGCTAAGCTTTTAACATGATTTTTTTTTTGCACACTGTTGGACTGGAAGCATGTTTTTTTTTGTTTTTTGTTTCTTTCAGAGGACAACAGTTTGCGCAGCAGATCCAGCAGCAGAACCCCGAGCTGATCGAGCAGTTGAGGAACCACATCCGGAGCCGCTCCTTCAGCGGCAGCGCCGAGGAGCATTCGTGATCTCCTTAGGCAAGTCAAAGATCCGACAGCCAGCAACGTACTTGTAAAGCGCCTTTCTTTTTTATCATCATCACATTCTGTCCTCCAGACTGAAGCTGTGTACGTCGCGATTACAATCTACACCCATTTCTTCAAGTCGAATCCCCGGCAGAGCTGGACAGTGGACACAAGAATGAGACCAAAGGCACTTCGGTGTGACTGAAGGCCCTGTGGGGGGGTGGAGGTGGGGGTGGGGGTGGGCTGAAGTGAGGGACCACGAAGCAAATCATCACTCACACCCTAACATCCGTACATTGTGTTTGGGAACCGTTACGTTCTGCAGAGATGTAGTTTTCCGTGTGCTGAACATCTCGTCCTGGTCACATGCTGAGTGGATTATCCTCCTGAGGGGAATGTACGCAGGGAACGCCGCAGCTTTGTCCCATACAGGAACATCAGTCTTGCCTTGTTTATACTCTTTATTTTTGTAGACAGGAAACATTGTACTTGTTTGCTAATGATGAAGATGTATGCCACTGCTTCTCAGCTTTCTGGATCTCGCCATCCGTTCAACAGTATAGCAGTGTTTGCAGCCTGCGTTAAGTTGTTATTGCACTTTAACTAATATAAATGTCGCCCCTTTAAGCCGACCTAATTGTTTAACTCCTACTCTGTTCAGATAGTTCATTTTGCATGATCCTTAATCTTATATTTAAGAACCAATGCTCTCCTGAGACATTTAGGTATGCTAGGGCAGCACATTGTTTTGTCTAAAACATGTGAATAAATGTCCACTAACTGAGGAACAGCTTGCAACCGTGATGTTGTTTTTGTGTGTTTGGGACATACTGTGGGTAAATCCTGGGCACAGCCTGGTCTCGGTTGCCTCGATCCACTTTTTCAGGTCTGCAGCTTGAAGAGATTTCCACCTTTTTGAAGCCGGATGGTCATTTTATCCAATCTCCCCTTTAAAGCACGAGCGGCAATCCTAGGAGACATTAGGAAAAACAGAAATTCAGAGCTGCGGCGAAGCTGTGAATCAGTATTAAAGATGGCAAAGGTGTGTAAGCTAAGGAACTCACCTGCTGAACAGATTAAAGTTTTTTATTTGACATAAGCCCTGTCCTACTGTGAGTACCAAGACCAGAAACATGTCGATTCATTGGCCAAAGCTTCAGTTGATCACGTCGGTAAAATGTAGCGGAAAATCCAAAAATTGTGGAGGTTTTATAATACCGCACATTTATTTGCAAAGAAAGTGATTTATATTAACAATTCATTTTAAAATACAGAATTATCCACACTGGTGGAAAAAACAAAGTGAAAAAACAGTCCTGTTGGTCCATTTAGCTCTAAAAGGCCAGTTAAAGGAGTTGAATCCCTAATGCTCGTTGCTTTGGTACGGGCAGATCACACACACTTGTGCGATGTCATCGTACTCATACGTCCTCTTCAGGAAAGTGTCTTTGAGTCTTAATCCTGAAATGCTCTGGAAGAAAATGGCAGAAGACGTTAAGACCCAAAGAAAAAGCGAAGAACAGCAAGCAGGTTAGGCTTTCCTGGAACCTCGGGCTCGTACCTGCAGACCCTGGACGGACGAGAAGAGCGTGAGAGGCAGGGAGAGGGACGCGGCGGGGCCGAGTTTGCCCAGCTTTCGCCCCGATGTTCCGCACCAGTGGATGGAAGCCGTGTTGCACATCTCCAGCACCAGGTCCATGGTTCTCTCGCTGCAACCACAAGGTCAGAAGCGCTGTTTCTCCGGACCCTCAACATGGCGTCGGGGCAGGACTAGCAGTCGTACCTGCAGTTGGTGATCTTACAGATGAGGTCAAAGGGTTCCTCGAGGTTGACGGTGTCAGGAATCACCTCCAAAGACAGTCTGATGTCTCCGTATCCTGGTGCCTGTGTGAGAAAGACGGGATGAAGCAGTGAAACAGGAACCAACAGGGCTGATCCGATGGATCATACCATTCTTTGCAGCTGGCTGGTCTGGAGCCTCCCCCTCTCCCCCAGATTGGTCTTCCAGACGATGTCCAGTTTTCCGATCACCGTCACGCCCTTGATGACCCCGGCCTTCTCCGCGTACTCCGGCTTCGGCTTCAAGCAGTATAAATACTGCCGGGTGTCCATGGGCTGCAGGTAGGACATTTTCCCGAAGGTGCACTCCCTGGAAGAGAAACACGGGCTGAAGAAGAAGAGCCGGAAGTTCCCTCTGGGCTGCGTGGCTGCTGACCTGCGCTGCTTTTACTCTGTGTCTCTGGATGTGCCCATGTTGAGCTCTGTGACGTTGTACATCATGGACGGCTCCAGGGAGACTTTCTCCATGAACATGGGCGAGGTGGTGATGTTCTGGATCTGAGCCTCCAGGAAGACTTCGTCTGTCTGGGGAGACGAAGAGCCAAATCCAAATCTGCTCCCACAAAGAGGACAAGAGCCTCTGAGGCGCACTGAGCAGGATGACCAATTTAGCTAGCTGACACTGTGGATAGATTTACATTTTTAGGATGCATTCTATGTTATTTAAGTAGAGGTGAAAATTACAATACAATGAAAATCTATCCCTCGCATTACTCTTCCTGAGACTGATTTATTTCAGCACAAACTCGGAATATTTTCTGTGACAGTTGCTCAGTGGGCCTCTGAGGGACGTGTTAGTACAGCGTTGATACGGTAGAGGCTGCACAAGGACAACTGGCCAAACTGCTCCCAATCATCAACTCCTCAATGTGTTTCGCTCTATTATCCAGATTTATTAGGTGGTGAAAAGGTTGGGGACATTGAGTTTCACTCTAAAATTATACATCCCTCAGGTATCTGATTACATCTGTGGAACTCTTCACAGGTCAACCTTTCAGTGCTAAATCAGAGATAATGTCATAAGAACTTTTTGTATCATATTCTATTTTTAGTGATTTTCATTTGTCAAAATAATTTAGAGCTCTAGCTGTCCTAACCAGTAAGAACTGGCAGTTTCTCAAGACTAAATCTATGCACACAACTGCAAACAGGTTTTAAAGTGTAAAAATGTGAAACGTTGCCTTAAACAATCAATTCTGTCTGGTATTCTCTAGTTGATGCAATCCGAGCCTTGAGTGCAGCCTCTACATCAGGATTCCAAAAGGAGAAGCAGGAATTAGTGCACGTCTGCAACTGGTAACAGGAACCGCTCTGCACAAGGTTTAATCAGGCCGAGCGTCTCTCATCCATGCAAAGCCATTCCGACTGCTGACACGTCGGGTTTAATGCATTCGATCAAGATTTGTCCTATAGACTCAAAACACGCTTTACCCCTTAAAAACATTATTATTCATAAATTCAAGTTTGCAAAATCAGTTTTTTATATTTATCTTCAAACGTCAGCCAGCGCAGATTCTCCCCATCGACGACGGGGTCAACAGCCATCCCCACCCAGGCCAATTTAATGGGACTAATAAAAATGAAATGTTCAAGTTTGAGTTGAAGCACAGTGGAGGACGAGTCTGCAAGAAAGCGTGAGCATCCAGAGGAGAGGGCAAAAGAAAAACCAGGATGGAAAGCTTTTGTAGAGAACTAATAGTTTGCAAAATGCAGGTGAGTGTTTCATCTTTCTTTAAGGGTCCTGCAGGTTTCAAGTCAGTAATACAATTTCTTCCATCAACCTAATTTTTCTCCTATAGTTTGCGTGCTTTTCCATTCCCATGTTCTTTCCATTCTGCACCCTCCTATTGGGCTCCAGAAAGACAGACAGCTGCACAGAAAAACCATGAAGAGAAGCTGGAGTTCAGCTAGGAGAACAGGAGGAACAATTACCACAGAACTGAGGTCACTCTAATGGAGAAAATAAAATAGAGATCATAAATAAATGGAGTTACAGGCCAAACATGATGCCAATGAACATCTGCATAAAGCTCATACATGAAAAGTAAAGAGATGGCTGCCTCTGTGAGGAAAACACCTGCTCTCCACCTTCAACCTGGCTTTTGTGGAGCTCCAAGTGCTTTCTTACTCTGACTGCCTCTACAGGCACCCAGCACATTCTCTAATTAGGAATATTTAATGGGGAATGAAGCATGATGCAGGCAGACTAACAGACTGACAGTACAGCTCAGGTAGCTGCGGCCAACACTCACCTCTGCGTTGTAGAACTTTGTCTTCACGTCCAGCGGCTTCAAAACCTGATTCAAAATAGATTGCAAACTGAACGCTGCTGTCTTCTCACACTGCATGCCTGTTTAGCCAAAATCAATGACCGTTCAACCCGAATGGAAAACGGGAAGTGGTTGAAACTGCTTTAAAGGCAACAGTTACTGCTGAAAAACAACTGGAGAACAGGAAGTGCAGAGCTGGGATTCCTTCACTCTGGCGCAGACATGTGACATTTCTCAGGCCTTCTCCAAGCTCACATGTGACTTCACTGGCCCTGGCTAATGACGGCACACAAACAAATCTCACCTGGAATTTGAAAAACTTGCGGAAATAGAGCTTCTCCCCATACTGACTCGTGTAACTGACCGCGCAGACGAGGCTGGGGAGAAAGCAGGTCTCTTTAGTCTGGCGAAGGAGGGGCGAGAGCATCACAACACCGGGAGCAAAAAGCCTACATGTGCGTTCCGATTTCTTTCACTTCGTGGTGGATCACGTCATCGATGCAGCAGTCGGGTTTGAGTTCTGCTACCGCGGAGTTTGACGCCGACAAGTTGAGCCTCTGGGAGCTGGTCTGCAGGTCGGCCTGCCGGAGATTCAACGTGCGAGACAACCATGAGCGAGGCTGATCAGTGGGCACTCAGTGTTAGACGCTCATTATATGCTGCACCTTCACAAGAATGTCCTTCACGACTTGGCTGCTGTCGTTGTGCACGCTGATGTAACTGGAGAAGGTTTCACCGAGGAAGATATTTCTGGAAGGGGACGTGGAAAGGAACATTCAGGTGAGTCCACTTTCATGCAACGGAAATAAAAATGGGGCAGGAATTTCTTACCCAAAGTTCTGCGGTAAAGTGAGCATCTCTCCCAGCATCAAATTCTCTGCGCCTTTGATGGTGGACGGGTCCTCCCTCATGAGCTGGCTGAACAAATCCCCTAAAGGAGTGGCGTTCACACGTACTTATGCATCATGGGTAACACCTGTTTGTGACCTCGGCTCATATTCCACCGACAGTCGAGGTGAAAAGTAGAAAATTCTTATCGTTCCTCATAAATATACATGCTTTGATTGTTTTCAGGAGTCCTATAGGGGACTGAAGACGCTGTCGTCTTGGTCCAGTTCAGTCCAAAGAATGCTGTTTGGGTTAACTACAGATTCAAACAGGTACTAAAATCAAGCTCAAGTATCCTGCTGCTCTGGAGACTTTGGCTACTGCAAAACTAATGGACCAGGCAGACACATAAAATAAGAAGGGAGGATCAAAGGTGGTGATACTTTGTTGGAAGATCTGGTTTCAAAGCAGGGATAAACCACTGAGCTGGGGTCCGATTTCAGGCTCTGGTCAAAAAGGCTGGCCACAACGCTGCATGCTGTGATCAACTCACTAACAATCAGAGTTGGTTACAAGTACTCCAGTCCTCGCTCACAGCATTACTCAAGGAGCCTTCAAGTACTTGAACACCCGTTTGTTCTGCCTACACGGCCACGGCACCATTTAAGGTCCGGCCTGGTGCTCAACCACAAGCGCTTTGAACACAAGAGAGGAACAAAAAGGGACCTTCAAAATGACATCTTCACTGACTCCTGTTAGCACGGAGAGCACAGTAAAAGCAGATATCTCATCTGGCTTTTTCAAATGGCATAAATATGTGTCATTTGTAGAAAAGCACATATTTTTTAGACAATGGTGCATGAATGGATTGAAATATTGACTATCGTCCAACCAGTGTAGAAAGCCATTTCATGGGTTCATGTTTCCAAAATCAAACTCAACTAATTTAACTAATTTTAGATAAGCTGCCACTTTCATATAAATGGAGATCTACTTAGAAGTGTCAACGCGAGTTAGATTTATCATGGCTTCCGGTTGCAGCGCTGCCAACACATCTGCACAGGTTCCACTCTGGGGCAGAACTTGCACAGGAATTCACCTCGTCTGAATTTACCACAAGCACCATGATTGCGAAGCTTTTTAACATCTCACTACAGCCAGGGAAAGTTACAAAAGATTTCAAAGTGAATGTTCTGTGTGATATTTTTCAGATCCATCCACCTTCTAATGGCTGTCCCTTTGTTTGGGCAAGAGGCAGTGTACACCATGGGTGTGTCGCCAGCTCATCGCAGGACAAGGATATTTTAAACCAGCCAATTTTCCTAGCCTCAGAATGCATGTCTTCGGACTGTGGGAGGAAGCTGGAGTACCCGGAGGGAACCCACGCTAACCCCAAAACATGCCAACTCTACACAAGAAAGCAGTTAAAACTGTTATTTAAAAACACAAAGACCGGCAAGTATTATTTCCTCATTCCTCTATGACTTCTTGACTGCATTCGGCTGCAACAGCTGCAAATAACTGACATTTACAATGACAGCAAAAAGGACGACAAAGAATTTCTGCATCTCATTTGTGGTCGCGCGTGGTCGTAAATAAAGGTTCACTGTATATTCTCGTATCAGTGTTATGCCTGCTCTTTTTTTATTGTATCGTTTTTTTGTGCTTCAGATTTAGCACTGTTTAACGTAGCTACAGTCTAGATTGACATCTTTGGATTAATCAAGCTTACCTGGAAGGTCTCGATCTTCACATGTCACTGGCAAATTTGTGAAAAGTGTTGGTTTGGTCAACCTCATCACTATAAAGTAAAGAAGCGTTCATTAGTGCATTCAAGTACTTAATAGCACCTAGTTAGCAATTACATGCGAAGGGTTTTGGACACATTCTTCAGACAAAAAAGTCATAATACCTTACTTTTCGTTTTATGAAAAACAAAATACCTATATATTTATTAAAGATGGTTAAGCAGGTTTAAAGATAGTTTAGACGAGAAGCAAAGAAGTAGCCCAGTGACAATAGTACATTTAACTGAAAACACAAACGCATATCACTGTACTAACGTTTCCTTCATTCCAGTAAATGTATATCTTTGTATTTCGGAATTTTTCTTATAAGAAAAACGGCATGTTATGACTTGAAGCTGTCAGTCTTGATATGCTAGCGTCCATGACAATTGAATTTAACAAACACGCAAACAAATTCTGAAGTCACAATCTGTTTCTTGCACCGACGATAAAATACCTTTTAATGCGAGCAGGTGCTCCTGCTTTGCCTGATTGACATCCATATCGTAAAACCTTTCTTTTCTGGAAATGTTAGCTTTAATGCTAGCTGGCTACTGTTGTCATGAGATAGCCGGAGGAGCCGTCAACTCTGACCTCGCAGGAAGCATCTTTCTTCTTCGTGTATTCTTTCATTGACAAGCTGATTATTTTTATACTGCCATCAAGAGTGCAGACGGGGTATTACAATTTATTTTCTTTGACCGCCCAACTGTTTTTACTCATTCTGCCTGTACTACCTCTCCTAGTTTCTTATAAGAATTCACACAATGGGAGGATGACAAACACCAATTTCTCTCCAAAGCAGACCTATTGTGAAGGCTTGTATATGTGGTTCCAATAAAAAATACAAACATTATATTGCAAGAGAAAATATTTTTATGTGTACGGTGTTTTGAGTGTTATTAGGAATGATGATGATAATGATAATAATGATGATGATGATGGTGGGGGGGGGGGGGGGGGGGATAATAATAATAATAATAATAATAATAATAATAATAATAATGTATGACTACGTCACAGGATCCACACTCCCATGAACATTCTCACCACTTGTTTCCGGCCACTGTCATTTGTTTATGGACAGGATGCCAAGGACAAGCATCCCACAGGCCACAAAGAGGCCACCAATGGAATTTGTAAACTTTGCTTCCAGAGGCACTGAGTTGAAAGGTTCACCACTGAAAAAAAATAAATTATTCAGTCATATTGGTCTGTCATGCGACCTGGCTCTGTAAATGCTGGCCTGTGTGTGATTCTGGCCAATTTCCAGTCAAAAATAATGAGCATACTGTGTTGTGATGCTACGTATTTTAATACTGACAAAATAAAGAAGAGTTTATGAATTAGTCTTTGATAACGGTGATACGTGAGGTCAACCTGAGGAGCTTCCAGACGTGCGTGGTTGTCAGGGTTCTGCGGAAGCGCAGCAGAGAACACGGAAACATAAAGACAGCCGGGGCCAAAAACCCACGATCCTGCAGGAAAAGGAAATGACAAGAAGGCAACGAGTCTGTGTTTTGTTAGGTTTTGGTGTTCCTGTTTATTTCACAAAACAATAGAAGACATTCAACATAAATACAGTGTAAACTGTGCTGTCCATACCTGGAATGGAAACATAGCAAATCAGATGCCCACCCGGCTGTGCAGAGGGAGAGTTGTGGAAATAAAAGAGCACACATGCCCAGGATGGACAGCAGCGGCAGCAACGACATCAGGCCACCACGAAAAAGCTTTCGGAAGAGATACACAACAGATGACTGTGTCATCTAATTTAGTACAGATCTGTGTGCTGAATAAAGGCTCCAATGTTTTGCACAACTTTACATCCCTGAATAAAAGCAGATGATCGCAGAGTAACAGTCGTGTAAATCAGCGTTTGCTCTCATCCGGCTGCTTGGCAATGGCGCGAAAACTGGCGACAGCACAGAAATAGCTCCTCATTTAAAGAGTACTAACTTTAGGTTTCTCTTTGAGTTTTGTTGTGAGTTTGCAAAGACTTTTTGGAGCAGCTTAGCAACAGGTTGTTGCTAAAGTTGCCTTTGCTCCTGTTTTTTCCTGAGGATGTTTTTTATAGCCCACTGTGTGTGTGTGTTCTTGAACACGCTACATACTGAGGACCAGAAACTTGCGTCCTGCAGGCAAACTGAGGCCATCTTGGCTGGTCTTCACCATGTCAAAGGTCTGCTGCACAGGGAGGAGCAGAGGGTGCAGCCACGCCACCATCACTCCTGGCTTCGCTCACCAGGCCTGCTGCCGGCTCCTCGCATCCGTCTCTCCTGAAAACCACTTCTTTACTTTTACTCTAAAAAGGTTAATTCAGAGGTTTTTTCTCTTCATTTAGGAGAGAGAAAAAATAAAAACAAGGAACCGCATGATGCTTCTTCAATCCGATCTTATCTGTCTCACACACCCCCATTAATAATGCTTGAAACAAAAACCAGCTGGTAATTCTTCAGATGTTATCGCAGTCATGCGACCGGAGCAACTAAAGACTTTAATTTGAATAATGTAATGTACTTGCTGTTGTCATGCTGTTTAATTTGTAACTAATTTTATTTTTATTTCCAGTCCTTTTAGGTTGTTTTTTTCCTTGCCCAGTGCAGATGGGCTGCAGCGACGCTCCAAAATCAGTCATACCTCCATGATTAAAGCATCATAATGATTCCAGCACAAACGCACAACTGAATCAGCACACAATCTTGAGTTCCACTTACTAAGAACTAAACCTGAATTCACTTATAAAAAACATAGTGTAATATAAACCACAGACTTCCATAAAGAAGACAAAGAATCCTCTTGAAAGACAGAAGCACGAGCTGACATCGAGGAGGACAGATCGTCACAGGGCGGGCGGAGTGGGTATGCCCAGAAGGAGGGGGTGTCAGGCAGCAAGGGAAAACTGTTGAAAATGGAAACCAAGCGGGACTAACGTGCGTCCAACTAACAGACTGATGACGCTGATTCCAAACAAATGCTCAGATCTGCGCCGTGCCTTCCAGACAGAGAGCTGTCAGTTGGGTGGAAATGCATCCTGAAGCTGAATCTGCAGCTTCAGCTACAGATGAAGGACGAAAAGGCCTGGGAAAGGAAAGATTGGGAAGAAAAAAGAGAAACTGAAATGAAAGTTCAAAGAGATTCAAAACGGCATTCATCTACATTCACCAAACTTTGCCAGCAAAATGCTAATAACTAACAGACAACCTGCCCAGAGTCCTGGTCCACTTCCAGGAAACATAATCACTTCCTGACAGAAAAATTCAGGAGTAATGCATTACTAAATATTAAAATATGTTTTACAGTATAATTGACAACGTACAGCAAAGACAGCTGGAAGGTATCAGCTCAGGACCATCAAATACCTCACTTGAACTCATGGATTCCTTTCTGGGCATGAGGAGAGACCTTTTCTCACAATCATTTCCATTATTTTGAGGTCTTGAGAGGAGCCAAGAGAGCTGAGTCTACCGCAAGATGAAAAACACAGAAAATATTGTCTTTGCTGTGAAAAAATGAAGCGGCCTCCAATGCCTCGCTTTGAGGAACCAGACCATTCTGTCAAGTGATCAGACAGAGAGGCACCAGGGAGACGCGCCGCCTGGAGGCTGCGAACGCCGCAGGAAAAAACTACAAAAAGCACAGCAGGCATGTTCTGAGACCTCCTGTGATTACTGGTGGGCGTGAGGAGGCCACCGGTGCCGCTGCCAGCCCGTTGCCGAGGCCGCCTCCGGTGAGACGCAGCCTTCCCAAAGATCCACGCACATCTCGTTGCTTTTACCTTTTATTGTAATCGTAACATGGAAACAAAGATCAGTCATCTCAAACAATCTGTACAAAACATCTAAAATGCACAGAAAACAGCCTTTATGCATTTGTTTAACCTGAAATTCAGGACAACCCAACAACAGCGATGGCGATCAAATGGCTAAAAGGCAACACTGAAGAAAAAGACTTTGAATAAAACAGATAAAAATGAAAACGTAGAAAACAAAACACAGAGAGATGGAAACATGTAATGGCTGTAACGTTCAGGCAAGTTACCAAAAATATTCAACAGCAAGAAAGTGAAGGAGTAACTGATGCAGGCTGCGTTTCCATTGTCCGTCGGTAGATGGCAGTGCCAGCACTGTAGCATCACTCAGCATTAATAGCATAGATCTCTGTTTTCCTTCACACGTACAGACAGAAGGCAAAAAAAAACAAAAAATCACATTCAACTGCAACAGCCAAGTACTTCGGTGGGTGTGGATCTCAGTGAACTGCCTCAAAATATTCTTTTGATCCAATAATAGAACTTCATATATACAAATATACTCTGTGAGGCTGGATTCTGGACAGCTTTATGTACATCCGAGAGAACTGCAGGCAAGCGTTATGTACACGTCTTTTTCTAAATTCGGAAGAACTTTCCTTCATCTTGTCCACGAACTGTCAGTGTGCACAAGGATTCTGTCTATCCTATGTGCAAAATGACACCAGAGTCGGTAACTCATCTCCAGTAAGTAAATGCCAAAACGTCCAGCCCTACATTAGTTCAGAACAGCCACTGAACGGCCGTGTGTCCCATTTTGGTGAATGTGACCTCAATTTAGGTCTAAAAAGATTCTCAGGAAAGCAAGTGGCCCAGAGCAGCACAGAAAAACAAGTGTGACCCCCTTGATCAGAATCAGTCATTTTGTAGCAAAACACTTTGAAGACACTGAAAAAGTGTTTGTGTGTGTGTGTGTGTGTGTGTGTGTGTGCGTGTGTGTGTTTCTTCCAGAGATACTTTTTGCAGTGGCATAAATAATGAATTATGACTCATTGCAATAAATACATAAATAAATTAAATGACCTAGAAGTTTCACAATGGAAACTTTTAACAGTTGCTCCAATTGAAAGAGTTGAAATTCCTTCGACCACAACGAAAAAACCTGAAGGACCATGATTGAAAGCACTTTTCTAAAAAAAAAAAAAAAAAAAATGATCAGAAAGCATTGAAGGGACAAAGCCGATGAGCTGATTATGGCTGTGGACATCAGACAAACAGACTTCAAACAAGTCTAAAGTCTACAAATGCACGATTGTAGATAGAAATCCTACATGTGCCAGAGGCCAGTGCAACAAAGAGGCACAGTATTAGCGGCACAGCTAATGCCACTCCTACAAACCAGTGTATATCCTCGTCGCCAAAAAGTGTCCCCTGAACCTGTTAGAGGCCCAGAGACCCACATGTTGTTGGATGTGTGGAGATGGGCCAGAGCCATTTCTACACGACAGATTTCACGCCTTCATTTTGCCTTTGGCGAGAGTTTGACGTCTACTTCATTCAATATCACATTGCTCGCCATTTGGAGAGCGGTCAGCATCAGCACGGCTGGACCTTCCCCTTTTTTTGCTTTTCTTTAATAAAAATTGAAAGTACTTTGTGTTGCGTCCGTGTGCAACCCTGCTCGACTCGATTTCAGGGTGTTTCGGCGTGCTTGTAGTAGCCTTTCAGCAGGGCGGCTGAGGCGACGCTCTCGGCCGATCGCCGCTGGTCCATGCTGAGCAGCGCGTTCAGCAGGCTGTTGATGTCAGCTCTGCGACCCTGCTTTTGCATCCAGGTCGTCAGCAGTTTGTACACTTTGTCGGGTGGGGAGCAGCTCTCAGCAAGATGAATGTGGTTGTCGCTAATCCCGATCATCCTGAAGAATTTATTGTGGATCTGCACGTCCAGGTATTCGTCAAACAGATCAAAGCTCATCTTTAAGGACTTTTCCGGGCCTTCAATAAATGAAAAGGGAGTTATTTAGTTTCCTCAGCTCAAAGTAGACAGAATCACACATTTGTTGTTCTATATTAGGTTTTTACTTCCCAACTTCTAAACTAACACACTGAAATGTATTCATGAAAAGGTGAGTGCTTTTGCTAACGGCACAAATAAACCTAAAAAAAAAAGAAATAAATAAACAGACAAACAATCCGAGTCCTAATTAATTTAGCATGAGGAAAAAAGACAGCATGATCTGAATACCACAAAGGCTTGCCTGACTGTCATGAGATTATTTATCTCTCAACCCACCAGTGTGAAATCTGGAGGAGTACTAAATACTCTAAACTGTGCGACGTGCTGCAGCTCTGCATGTGCAGCTGCGTCTTAGAGCAACACACATAAGGTAAGATTACAGGAACATTACCTAGTAGGTGCACCAGGGGATACCGCAGAGGATCATCCTTTTAGGGGGGACAAAAAACAAAATGGAGATTAAAAAGGTGATCAGAGGTCAACAGAGCAGAGGCGGGGATGTCTAATGTCTCCTCACCACGTCTGCAGGTGCTATTCTGACGGCTGAGGGGCTCGGGCGTGGGGTGGTAGCACAGGTCATCGGCAGGCCGGACAGGCTGGTTTGAGACGAGTTAGTGGTGTTGGGTAAGCTGTCTCCCAAACCACGGTCCTCGTCTTCCAGTGGGGGGGAGTGCTTGGTCATCCCGGGCTGGGTCTCCTGCAGCAGAGGCCGGGACTCTGGTCGGAACTCCTCCAAATCTGCGTTCTGGTCGTTCTGCTGCTCTTCTGCCGTGGCTCCGCTTTTGTCCGGCTTCCCGGACACAAAAAGAGAGGCTTGGTCAGTCTTTATTGCTACGCTAACGCAAAAATGAAGCAGGTGCGAAACGGAAAAACTTACAATAGGAATCTTGACAATTTCGCTGGAGTGGCACTGGCTCCTGATGCCTGTTCCACCACGAAGCAAACAGCATTAAAACACGTGCGGAGAACAGCCCGAACGGCGCACAAATCACCACAACTCACAGGGAATTTCAGACAAACGCTGCCTGAACCGCCAGGCAGCCAGTCCCAACAGCAGGAGGAAGAGGACCACGCCAAGGACGGCAAAAATGACTGGAGACACCAACAAACAAACAGACCGCATCAGCGTACCGGAGCGTTAGAAATCACGCACCCGTCGGGTCTTAGTTGAAGACTTGAATTACCGGTTTTTAAGGTGGAGGATGGGTTCGGTGTGGGGGAAGCCTGGGACGGTTCAACGGGGGATGGGTCCCGTTTCCGACACACCGTGTTGGACGAGGGGGTGCACTTCTCCACCTCCTCCTCACCTGCTTTACACCTGCAAATTTATAAAAAACAAAACAAAACGCAGGCTTTCAGCATCCCACCCTGACGTTCGGGGTCTGATTGTAGAGGACGTGAGACGCTCACTTGGCACAGCGTTTGCAGACCTCGCAGGCCTGATCTGGGACACAGAACGTCCCCAGTTTGCACTGGCACCTGGTGTCTGAGGTTGTGGTGCAGGACGCCGTTTCGATCTCATCTGTAGGTGGGAGGAAAAGAGCAGAAACCTTCACTGACGGCAGCCCAGAGCATGAGATCCAGGTAAATGTTAACGCAACACCTCCGTCCGTGGATGACGCGTTCAGAGTGAAGGTTTGGTTACTAAGTTCAATAGGTTCAGTGGTTTGAGGGCGGTGTAAGCCCAGAGGAAACATTAAAGAGAACTGAGACTTGAGTCTAAACACTGAAGTCTCTGTCTTCAGTGTTTAACAATAATAACACTATAATTATCAGGCAATATCAATGCTATGATCAGCAGAAGTCGGGGATGCTGCTGGGTAGAGGAGTCCTTGAAGATATCAAAGGTCGGATTTGAGTTATGTCCACAGGACATGACGCTCTATATGAAAACAAGTCTGCTCCGACAGCAAGAAAGGAGCCTGGACTGTTAGACGGAAGCACACAGACAGGCAAACACACACCCTGATTTTACCCTTCTAGGATAACACACTGATCTACGACCACCCCACAGTGTTCACTCTTGGAGTATTTGTGTGACTCCCTTCTTGTGTTTACAGACTTGGTGTGTGTCGTCTCTCTCTAATCTGAGCAAGTTAGAACTGATGCTTGTTCTTTTTTTTGTTTTTTCCTGAGAGTGATTTTACAAAGGAAACAACACAGCACTCTTTGCTCTCTTTATGCTTCACACAAGAAGGAAAAAAAATTTTGGATGGTTCCATTTAGAGACTGTAGTTATATAATTATTCTCAGAACCGACTGGAATGTAACACGTGCAAAACAGAGCCAAAGAGTTTGATATCAGATTTAAATCACTAAAAATATGTGTTAAAGAGTCAAAACATCCAGACAACAGTCAGCCGTCAAAGAGCCACTGTTTGATTTATATTATTTGCTCTTTCTGAATTCAGCTGCTGTCCAGGGTGAACAATTAGTTCTGAAAATGGTTAAAACTGGAGGAAAAGAGGCAAAGCTCCGTGCAATGAAAGAGAACAAAGGTCGACCTATGTAACAGTAATCTCCTTTTCTGCTGCTCCACACTTTCTTTGCAGACAAAGACACCCAGTGTGGGAGACAATGAGTCGGGGCCACACCCAGTTCAGCCAGGTACAGGCAGACACTGGAGCGCTTCTCCAGAGACAGGTAGCATGCTCACATTCAGCCCAGGAAACAAAACCACAAAGTCACGCCCTGCAACCTCGTGTAACATCATAAGACCACAGGTTGGTGAGTGCAGCTGAAGGGTGGAGCTGTGGGGGGTGGGGGGAAGGGGGACAAAAGCTCTCTGCTCTCCCAAACAATACGGTCTGTCCTTGATTGGATTACAGAAGACCTGAGTTTGGATTTAAAGGGTTACACAGCCTCTAATTCTAATTCATTACCGGTGCGACAGCGTGTGCAGGGCAAACAGCCGTGCATGCCGTTGGAGTGCTCCGTGTAGGTCTGTCCGTGCTCACAGGGTAGGCAAAGCCCTCGTTCCTGATCTCTGTCACATCCCTTGTGCACAAAAGTTCCTGCACATCAGACACAATAAAGGGGAAAAAAACAACTTTAAATATGGGACAAAAATAAAAAACCAGTTGCATTACTGTGTCATGATGGTTTCAGGAGTTTGGAGGTAATAATGACAGTTTCTGGGTTGCTCTCTTGTGCATAATAAAGGCTTTTAGGATTGAAATAAAAGCAGAAAAAATCGATCACTTCCTTTTTTCTGTAGAAATTTAATCCTATTAAGTAATTTCTCAGATTCCAGGCAAATTAAATAATCCAATCAACTAGCTGTGGTAGCATCTCTGTTAATGATATCGAAGGTAGTACAATAATTAGCCTGGCCTGTAATTACTCTGGATCCATATCTTGCACATTACTCTCGTTAGAGCACTAAGGTTTAGCTCCTGGCCGACATTTTTTCTGGGCCGGGCAGAAAAAGATATCGGGAGTCTAACGATTGTGACTAATAACATCAGTAACTAACTGACTTATTTTTAAAGCGTGGATTGCTATGATAAATGCCAGTGAGTACTGCTGCAGCCCACGTCTGCGCTGGTCCTTACCAGCCTGGCAGTTGAGGCAGCAGAGGCCCTGATAGTAGTACTGCTCGTTCTCCACACACGTCCTGTGCTGGCGCAGGGTCAGGTTCTGGAACTCGTTTCTGGACCACTGAGATGCCGGAGGTTCCACTGCGCCAGACTTCAGCCCACAGACGACGGCTAGCAGCAGCACCTGAATCATCTGGGACAGAGAGACAGAGGGAGGAGGATTACTCCTGCACAATGGCAGCATGCAGCCGTACGCAGAGTAACCGAACGGCAAGGAGCGTCTATATTCATAGGCAACCTTGTGTGAGCAATCTGAGACTTAATTTGAACCATCTGATCTGAACATCTGCCGTGGGAAAGCAATTAAGAGAGCTATCCAGCTATTTGGAACCGGGGGCAAAACAACTCCATGTTTGCTGAAAGCAGGAGTTTACGCTCGGGGCACGCGGGGCAGCAGGCAGGCAAATTTCATTACTCAATTGTCTGCTTTTGTTGTAGGAGCGCTCTAAAAGCAGTGGCATCCGCTTCCGCTTCTGCGCCGCAGAAATAGTTCGATAAAGTCATTCAACACCCGCGCAGTGTCCATATCAAATGCAATTTCAGAAGTCCATTCATGTGGCGGATAATGACCCGCGTGGATAGGTGGGGTGCCGGGAAGAATAGAGCTGAACGCTTTAGCGTGGACCCCAGGCCCTGGTGTGTATTCACACGCTTTTCACCATGTCAATATGAGAAAGCTCCATTCACCGGCAAACAACACGCTTTAGCGGCTCTACTTCAAATGACCCACATTCTTAAAGCCCGGCTCTTTGAATGCCCTGACATGTGACACCGCCGCCAAGCGCCTCGAAGGCAACGCGACACCCCCTGAGTAAAGGAGAGGCCTGTATTCAGGGGTTTTGTCTCCTCTGTCCGCCCCCGCCCCTGACAGCTTAGGGTGGACAGGTACGGCGGTGGTGAGGGAGGGCGGTTTCAAAGCCAGAAACTGTATACGCTGGAGCGAGAGATGGGCTGCAAGAAAAGGTAAAGGTTGGAGGAAAAACAGAGGACGGGCAGATCAAGGTGAAGAACGGGGGACAGGCTGACTTCTGACGCCGAGCTGGGTCTCTGGAGGGCAGCCATGCCTTGTTCCAACCCCCCCACAGCCCCCCAGCCCTCCTCCCCCTCTCACTTACTCTGCCTTTTCCCTTCCTTCTCTGCCCCCGTTAGCGTCAGACTTTCCAAAGACACTGCTGAGAGGCAGAGCAGCCACAATCACACCATTTAGATCTATCCAAACATTCTCAGACGGAGGGAGGGGAGCCACAGGAGGAGGGGGCTGAAATGAGAAGGGGGACTAACGGCTCGCAGTCTTTTTCGACTGGAACTCCGCACATGACTGTGAGAGCGAGAAAGATGAGAGGAACAAATATAACAGTCAAAGTTATCGATGGAAATCCACTGCAAACATACCCCTCCACTCTCTGGATCCCCGATCAACACAAACAGTTTCCACAGTAGTTAATGACTCACTGGAGGTAATAAAAATGTTGAAACTCAGGTGACGGTGACATCATTTCCAACCTTTGTTCACCTCTCAGCTCGTGCTATGAGCCCACGTGCAGCTGATCCTAATGGACTCAGGATCCAAACACCGTTTTGTCGTCCTACAACGCGGATGTATAACTATTTAAAAGCGATCGACCACTGACTGTTTCTTTTTGATGGCTACAATCTCCAGATTCTCCCCTCCACACACTTCAGAGTCCACATGTTTTGTGGGCGCCTGCTTGCGGTCATGTAATGCTACAGACCATCGTGTGTCTACACAAACGCGCTCCAGCTGCCGCCGCTGCAGCAACAGTGCACAGAAACACTCGGGGGCAGCCGCAGTGTGGCTTCGTTTTACCTCCCTAACCCAGACAGCAGAGCCGGTAACCTCAGCGGAGCCGCAGGCCTGGAGCCGGTCCGAGTCCAGGCTAGTGGGGAATCGGTCCGGCTCCCGGCCTCGCTGCTCCGACCTGGAGGCAGCTCAACAGTGTCCCATTGACGCGTGTATGGCGCGCCTGTAACACACTCCTGTTAAACTAATAAAACGGAGAATGAAATAATGAGGGGCTCTGTGTTTATCTGGTGACAGTAGCGGACTCGGCTTCCTGCAGACACCCTGGGTTCTTCCAAATTGCCCTGGCACAAAGGCTGCGCCTGCCAAGCCCACTGAGCGCACATTTGTGTCTAAATGACAGGACATCCTCTCAGTTGACCTGGGTTATCAATGGGCCATTTAGACGGCTGTGATCACTCCTTATTTCTGAGGCCATCACAGTGCGCTCTATTATTGCAAAAGCAGGCAGAACTTATGGCGAGGAACACAACCGAAGCTGTTTACGTGCTGTTGGATGGATGATTTCGATAACAGCCGTTTAATGTAGAAAAACATGATGCGTCTTATTTTATTCCAGAGTCTAAAAGAATACATGAATTCATATACCACTGGATTTTTTTTTAAGGATAGTTGAGATATTCTTACATCAGATTACTGCAGTAAAAACAAACAATATGCGTGACATAGCATCAGAAAACGGTTTGTTTTGTTAAAGATTAAATCATGTAAATCCTTACTGACCCACATGTTGACGGCCAAGTTAGCCAGCTCTGATTAAAAGGACTTTCCTTTCCACCTACACGTGACAGCTTCAACCAACACTGCCTGAATTCTTCCTGCATCTGCAACCGTCCCACATCTGTCTGTTCCAGGAGCTGGTCCGTCTGCATCGGCGTCAGTAAACACTCGGCTGCTTCACGGCGCTCAGACTGATGGCTTCAGCCCCAGAAGCTCTCAGATCTCTGCGCCTCCCTAGCTGGAAGAGGTCTCTGCTGCTCCAGAGACGCCTCTGAATGGATCAGAGGCGTCTCTCAGAAGCCCACTTGCGGAGGTTCCTCTCATTTCCCCCGCGTCGTATATAAAAACCAACACGATCGGAAGTGACAGCCTCTCTTTGCAGTACATCTGCCAGGATTTACTCAGAGATCCAGCAGGATTACTGCAAGGCTGCTGGTGTTCATCACTCGCTTCATTCTGCTTGTTGAAAGTTTAAATATGCTTTTCATCAAATTTTTTTGTAACCAGGCCTCTAATCTTGCTAAAACACTGGAGGCCACAACAGAAATCGGCAGGCTGACCTTGATGTGACAGCGGGGCTCTCTGCGTGCAGATAACGGAGACGGAGGCGCTCAGGCGCGACTTTTTCTGGGTGATAAATTACGCTGACATTCTGTGTTAGACAATGAAGATGAGTACAACCCTGCTTATGTCAAGAGAGACAAGTCTGACACTTGCAAATAAATCCAAGGTTCACCCGAGCTTGGGGACATCCATCATTATAAAGCCGACGTACATATCTTAAAGACGGCAGCTGCCCTGTCACTGTTGTAAAGTTTGTTTTTTTTAAATGCCACAGAAAACACACGCACGCAGTGAAGAAGACACCCAGGCACACATAATAAATGGAGTGAAATGTTGAGAGTGGGAGCGTGTGAAAAGCAGCTGGCCCCTCCTCTCAGAGAGCGCAGGAAGCTCAAGACAATACTGAGGCTTCATGCAGGGTTCAGCTCCGAAGCGTTCCCGCCGCAGCACCCTGCCTCTGAGCTGCGCGCCGATTAGATCCACAACATATCCGCCAGGCGGGGTATTTTTAACTCGGGGAAGCTGCAGCTCCATGACACAAATTCTTTAGTTTCCTCAGGAGGTCCGTTTCATGATTGGTCGAGTGTGACGGAGTGTCACGAGCACATTAGGCAGATTTGTGGAGAAGGTTGAAAGAAAAAGATGGAAGAATTCAGTAAAGCCTGCTGGTAATCGGTCTGCAAGCCTGCAGCCCACCGGAAAACCAGCCTATTGTTCCGATGGCTGGAAGAGAGAGAGCCACTGAAAGTGTGAAGGGTTCAGAAGTTGCGAGCAGGTGCAGGGTGACACACGTTTCCCCGTTTGTTTGTGTCCGGGTCCCTGCGGTTTCCAAGGATCGGCCCCTTAATGCAAATACATCAGCGGTGAGTCACACACCACCCTTCTGAAGGATCAGCCAGGCCCTGGAATTCAAACAACAACCCACAAATTAAATTTAAAGATTTGTGCACTAGCCGGCTTTCAAGCGGGCCGTTTGATCCTCCGACCGGGCCTTTGCTGAGCGGTGGGGAGCCCGTGAACACGAACCAGACAGGATGACGAAGATTCAGGCAAGTGCAGAAATCAGGAAATCCATCACTTCGGTCCAGAGACGACCGCATTAGCTCCATTCAAGTCGAGCAAGTTAGGAAAATAAGCAAAATGTTGATCAATACCTTATTTTGAAAGGATTTTCAGCAATTAGGGGCCATTTTCTGAGTGGAGGGTGAGCGTGAGCTCAGTAACCTGAGGCATCAGTTACTGCTTGAAAACAGGTTTAAAGGTGGGCTAATAATTAACTATGATGGCATTAACCTGCATTTAATACAACTGATGTTAATGGGCAACCAGGTTCCTTCAGGCAGCTAAAAGGACAAAGTCCTAACTGGGGAAAACGGAATGTCTTATCTTGTGTTCTGTCCCAGAAAGTATGAATACAGTTTTCTTTGGAAGGACATAAAAACACCTCCATTTTCACTCCAATGAAAAATGTGAGAGTCGTTTCTTGAAACATTGCTAAAACAAAACAAAACAAAAAAAAAAAAAACCAGAACTGGAATCGGCAAAGCGAAAGGTTTAAGGAGATTATTTCCAGGAGCGGAAGGACCGCACATTCCACAACCCGCTGTGAATCCCATCACACTGGGTTCAGTCGGCTTTGAGGAACATTCTTTTTTGAATCCATGTGAATAAGCAGAAACGGTGATGTCACCCGGAACCGGTCCTTCCAGTGGGCCAACCTCGATTTTTAGCGATCTAAAAACCGTAATGAGTAATTTAATTTCAACAAGTTAACTGTTGCTCAAACATGGTGACTTCAGGGGACTCAAATCCGAATCACTGTAGCTCTATAAAAGATCCTGTCACATTTGTACGTTTTAACCAGAAAAAAAGGTGTTAAGAATGTTGCGCCGATAAAAGCCGTGACGTAACGGAAGGGCTTTGAGCCCTCTGAGCTCAGGCTTTACCTTAGAAGGTGATGATAACGCGTCTTGGAATGAAACGTGAACAGTTACCTGCCTGTGTTGGTATGCAGCAGGTAAGCGGGCCACGCCTGCGCGGGTGGCGCGCCCTGCGTGACTCACAAACTCTGACACACTACTGATTCACAACAACAGGGCCTAGTTTGGCCACCACCTGTGTGATGCTGCTGGGTGAGTTGCACCCCCCTTGCATCATTCGAGGCTTCTCTAATCCGCCGGATCCCTTCTGGTGTATCGGTTCACATGGTCGCCATGCAGAGCAGCAGAGAGCAGAGTTCAGAATGCCGGAGCGGCCCGTCGCTCGACCGCTGCTCGGTCCCCAATGACACGAGTTGGCCTCCGCTTGTCCCAAATGTGGGCCCTGCCCTTGTCTGTGTTGTCCAGAGACGGAGAGATATTTCCTGTGTGAACCAGCCCAGACGCGCAGTAAACAATCGCAGATATCAATCTGGCGTACGTTTGCATCGGCCTGACAAGTCTCAGAAGTAAACCGATGCCACTAATATCAGCTTATCTGTGCAAACTGGCCAGGAAGTTTACTGGAGGGACAGGCACGTACACTCTGGCAATTTGAGGGTGTGTGTGTGTGTGTGTGTGTGGGGGGGGGATTAGACAGAGGAGGCTGGTGGTGGTGGTGGGGGGAGTTTCCTCGCAGTCCCTTAGCAACAGGGCCCGCTGTCGAGGCCTTCAGAATGCATTGTGGTTTTGGGAAGAGATAAACATTGACTCTGCCACCCGCTAATAAACAGACGGTTAGTCTGTTTTCAAACAGACTACAGAGAAAAGGAGGACGGGCGGATGACACATTTCACACCGCTTCACAACGCACGAAGCATCCACGAGCGTCGTTAGCTCTGGTAAACACATACCATCCGTCAGAGTCATGTAAAGCACCTTATCTGGACGATTCATCAACCTCTGCATCCCTGCAAGAATTCAGCAGCTCGTTGGCTTTAAAAACTCTAATAAGGAACCTTTTATAAAGTGGTTGCAGCCATTATGGCATCTGTCATGTCGGCCTTTGGTGCCAGTTGGGGGGAAAAAAAGCAGCCGGGGAATGAAAAGGCGTTCTGTGACGTTCCGGGAGTTCATTAAACTGTCTGCTGGGGGCAGGAAAAAAGCGAGAGAGGCCAAAAGAGAACAGAAGCAAGGTGAATTACCGCCAGGACTTTTGGTTCAAAGCAAAAGCAGTGACGTCACCAGAGCCAAGAGGCACATGGCTTCCATAGAAACCGACTGAGGACGTTTGGAGCGCTCCCCAGCAGGCTGTGGCAGGGCTGCATTTATTAATAGCCCCCACGGAGAAAGTTCCATCCGCTGTGGCAGAGCGGGAGCCATCATCTGCTGGATGTCTGAGCAACGCGGGCACATGATACCCCGGACAGATGGCGCCTGTGCCGCGGAGGGCCCGGACGGGTGAGGGATGCGCACGACAGGGCGCACAGATCGGCGGGCTCCAGGTCTGGAAACGGACCTTTTTTGGAGGAATAAACACTTTAATCAACAACAACAACAACAAGCTGAACGTTGTTTCCTGCGCATGACGAGCGCCAGGACAGTGCGGGCTTGTTTGCTCTTCAGAAGGCCTTGCAGTGATTTTGATTTTCTACGTTAGTTTAACGGCAGCAAAAGCTTTAAGTGATCTGATCTCAATGACAGCAGCCGGGTTTATTTTTTTAAACATCTCGCAGCGACAGTGGGCATTGGCCTGGAACAAGTCTCGCTATCTTGATGAAGTTCCCGTGGATTTGGAATTATTCACATTTGAATCGGTTTTAGTAGTTAAACACAGATCGCCTAAAGGGAACCGGCCAAACCTGGCTGGCGTAGATGCAGTTCAGCCGTGTTTCAAAGATCGGACCACTTACGGCAACTTGTCCGGACGGCGCACCGAAGTTCATCCTGCGAACTTCGGACTTCCCGACTAAAATCCAAGAGGCTCGAACTTCTCTTCACAAGCCACAAGCCAGCGGGGAGAGGAAGGCGGTGGGAGCGGGTGGAAGCCAAACCAGCGTCCAGCGTGAAGGCAGTCCTCGGACGGGTGTATTCCAGGAGCTGATCACCAGCGGCCGGACTCGCTGCGCTTCTCCCTCTGAGGAGCGGCGCTCCGCGGCGGCGCGCCTGCGCCCGCGCGTGACGTCACGCGCCTCGTCCAATCAGAGCGCAGCATCCAGAATACTAATCAGGCAGCGTTTGTGCGCCTTTTTGACTTTATTCCCACTCAAAATAAAAGCCCCTTCTATTTACGTTCATCGCCTTTAAAGCATTTTTAAGGCCCGGAACTTATTGTTTGTGATTAAGGTGATTCAAAGCAGATTTGTGTATTAACCATGTTAATCATGTTAACTCGGAAAAGTAATGAGTAACCCATTGGGATCAACTCTATAAACCACCGAATTAATGATCTAAAAAGATGACCTTTCTGGTAAAAAAAAAAGACAATCTGCAGCTCTCCACTGAACTGAGAACACATCCTGCTTTTTGTGTGCAAACGTAGTCACCAACACAACCCAAAACGACTCTTGTGTTATTGTATATTAGGTGATCCTTGTTGAATTTGAAGCTCGAAGTCTCGATAACTGGAAACTTTGATGTTGGAATCATATTTTCTTTCAACATTTTCCAGTTTCAGCTGGAACATGCTCAGATTGGATTATATTTGAGTACAACTTCCAGGGTAAATTGAAGGGCTGACGGTTACAGGAATATAAACGGGCCATATTAAATACCACCATGAAGTATGGCACATACTGCAGAACCAGTAGGTACTTTAAGTAGAAACCATGATTTTGGGCTCCTGCAAACTCTTTTTTTTCAGCTGTTTTCGGGTTATATGTGGAAAAACAGTCCAATTGCAGCCAGCTCTCTAAAGTCAACCAGCAGTTAGTGACAACACAACATTATTCCATAGTTTCACTAAACTACATAAAACAACAAACAAATCACTCCAATGTGGTTCCTGTTGACTAAATCTTATCTAAAGTGTGTCTGTGGAGCAACGACCGGAAAGGTTGGGAGGTAAACCTGCCTTAGATGGTGCCAGGGTCATTTACAAAACACACAAACAAACAAGCTCGGCTAAAATGAGCCAAAGGCTCTTCTGGTGTGACTACTGTAACGTCCCTGATCTGTCACAGAAAAATGATTGTGAAAGAGAGGTTTAATGTAGCAGAAGTGGCACGAAAAGGGTCATATTGGAGTTAAAAATAGCTTTGGCGCTGCTGAGAAAACACTGACTTGACAATTCTGTCACAATGATGTTGTTTACTCACATGAAACTGATGAATGTGAGACCATTAGAGCGGAGGCTTTTTAACTTAAAGAAAGAGTGGAGCTGTGACCAACCTAATCATTCTAAGTGCCAAAAAAAAGGCTCTTCCGGCTACATGACAGATGCATCCTTGCCAAAGCTGAGCATGTGTTCCAATTAAAACTATCGAGGAAATCTCCATCTGTGTCTCCCGCTTGCATCACATCCCGTGCTTTCCTTCGGAGGTCACTGGCTACGTGCTCAAAAACAGGAAGCCTATGATTGAGATATTTGCAGGCTTATCCTCAGAAAGCAAGTATTTCTGGCCACTGGGGTGATTAGTTCACGTCTGACTCCTGAGATAAAATGTTTGAGTGAGAGTTTCATTTATCTTTTGCAGATTTGAGGGAGTGTTTGAGGAAGAGTTAAAGCAGTAATTAATGAGTCATTTGCATAATGTGTTTCTGATGGTATAGGCTTGTGTAGGCTAATGATTTGGGATTTTTGTTTTTTTTTTTTAACCGGAGCAATTTGTGGAGGACAAAGACAGAAAAAATAAAGGGAAGGGAAACCTTCCTGAGCGTCAGTCACTTATCTTGTGACGCCTGTTAGGCATTGTTTCACTTGTGGTTTTGGAAAATTGAGAAAAAAAAAACCCCACAATGAAAAGGAGCAGGGAAACATTACAAGGCTCAAAAGTGCTCTCCTCTTTCTCCTGTCCTGTTTGAATGCTCAGAGTTAATAAGATTTTGTCAATAAATTAAAAAAAAACAAAAACCTGACAGCCAATTTATGACAAAAAACAGGGCAGGAAGTTGTGGAAAAATGGAAGCACATTCTTTAAAGAGAGCGGAGACAGGCGGCGAGGACAACAACCTCTCATCCTTACTGGATATGACCCTTCCTGGGACATTAAGAAGCCTGATTCATCGACATCTTTGCACCCTAGATGCCTCATTTGTGAGAGCAACAACAGCCTGGGGAAGGGGGAGTGCTGACTGCAGCCTCCAGGGTCAGAGTTCAGAGGTCACGGCGCAAATGTGCTGAGATGAGGGGCCGCAGCCTGACTGAGAAGTTAATGATGTTGTTTACCTTTCTCTGGTTTGTAGAGGATGGGACCGGGACGCCCACTCGAGGCTCCTCTTCGTTCTCACGCACAGAGGCACACGTGCTGAGCGGGAACGCGGGCAGCATATGTGGGGATCATTGAACCCAGATGATGAAGGTGCTGATGCAGATGGTGAATAAGGCAGCCGTACATGAAAGTGATTTTGGGTTCACGGCCTATGATCGTCCAGTCAGGCTGCTGCTGACGGGCAGGATGCAGGATGCGGGGTTCACCTGTGGGCTAAGTCAACACGCCGGGAAGGAAAGGTGCTCTTCCTAAATGGGAGGTGGAAACAGTTCAATTAAATACAGACAGAAGTTTGACCTGGTGAGACAGACTGAAAAAAGAGAAACATCCTAAACACCGTTCTGGGGTTGACCACAGAGACCCCCCCCCCCCGAGCCCTCCTGTCCCCACGCAGGCCTCGAGGTCTCTATCGCCGACCCCCTCCCTTCCTTAGGCCCCTCTCCCCGGCGTGTGGCCAGGGGGCCCTACACGGTCCATTTAGGACCCCACCAGACTAAAATCACTCACATCCTCCGGATTCATCTAAGAAGTGGAGTGACCTTAAAGCCGCAGCTCCGAACTCCCGTCTCCTCCATCTGCAGGAGCGCCAACAGCTGAAGAACTCCACATTCCCTCAGACGCAGCATGACAAAGAAGCCAAAGTCTCACACCAGCACCTTTTTTAGTATATTAGAGATAAAATAAATAACCTCTGACAGTTTTCCCCAAGATGAGCTGTAACTGTGAGCTTGCATGTCTCATACATCTCACCTTTAGTAGGTAAAACCGCCAGTACATCATATATTTGTTATCTGCTTTGCAGAAGATGTTATTGTTGTAAAAAGAGTTAAAAGGTTATTTAATAAAAAAAAAAAAAAAAACAGGCTTGAAATCTGGTTCGCTGACCTCCCAACTGTTTTTAAAACAATAATCCCGACAAGTCCGGAAGTCGAGACAAATTGTTGAGGAGTTCTTGTCAGAAAGCAAATATCATTTATACTGTTTTCTTATACAAAATGAATCCAGTTCTTAAAACAGTGAAGGAATGTGACTGAGTACATTTGTTCAAGCACTGAAGCCTGTTGAAGTATTCTTTAGTGCGGCTGGTGCTGACTTGAGTATTTCCTTTTTCTTGAGATTATTCGACTTTGCTACACTTCGGATACTGACAGACGTGGAAGTGTGAAGAAAGAATCTTTGGGGTGGATTTTCCCAAGAGTGCTGCAGAATTAACTTCTAGCTTTCTCGGCGACCTTGTAACTGACCTTGGCAGCGACCTTCACCAGCTAAGATTGGGTAGAAGTGTGTAAGATCGGTACCTAAATGTGTCTCTTTGTTCAAGAACAAGAAGTTCTTTCAGTGTCAGCGGCTCTGAAAATTAGCAGCTGCTTTAACTTCCAACACCGTGTCTTCACTTTTGCTCAGTAGTGCTTTATTGCAGAAAAAGACGCAGGCAGGAGCGCAGGCGTGCCAGAGGAAAGCTTTCTTGACAGGTTCTGTCCGGTTGAAGCCTGGCTGCGGCGGATCACAGGCCAGGAATGCGAGCCTTTGTTCAGAACCTCTGTGGTGATGTCACCAGGACTTTCCATGGCAGCACCTGGGCACGACTCGCACGAGGGGGCCGGGCATTCTGAGGCGGAGATCCAGCCGCAGAAGTGTGGCCTGATCAGTCACCTCACTGTTTTTTTTTTTTTTTAAAAGCCTCTTTTCGACACAAGGCAGACTTCAGTCAGCAGGGCTGTAAAGATTAGCTGCCCGGTGAACCGTGTCAACAAATCTGTGTTCACGAGCGCTTGAAAACAGGAATGTGTGGGTGTTGTAAATACTCTACGGTATGAATAAATAACAAGACGGATCTGTCTCGGTGCACCGAGGCGGTCAAGACGTGGAGACGAGGAGCTGTTTGCGTACATGTGAGACGGGAGAAGTGGAAAAAGAAAAGCTGGCGGGAATTTGAGGAGGTAACTTGGCAGGGCTGATGTTAGCAGCAGACTGCTACCAGCCGCAAATGTACAGTCATTTAAAGCATGCGACGTGACGCCTTTCTCCACAAGCACACGCATGCACACACACACACACACACACTATGGAAAAGGGGCAAATGCATTTCTTTCCATGTGATGCAATTATTCACAGTTTCATGGTAAATTTGGAAGCGCTCACAGAGCAGCAACGTTCTGGAGCAACTTCTGGGTCTTCTGCGGTCTGAAACGCAACGTTGTGACTTTACCAAACCAGAGAAGTTGACTGGCTCGGCTCAGGGCTGATTTAGCAGCAACGTATGTTTCCATTGCGGGAATCTCCCAGGCAGATTGAGTGTTTTGTTTGTGTCTTTGGAACTTTGCGTGAAACAAAGAGCCAGAATTAGAAAAAAGTAAAATGAAATATAATAATAAGAGAAAACTGCTGAAAGAAAACAAGGTTCCATCTTTTGTAGGTTAGTTCTCATGAGCTTCACATGACTCGCATTTAGTGCTTCTCTTGCCTCCCCTCCTCTTCTCTTAATCCCCCTCCCTCCTTTCCTCTGTCGCTCCCCCCCTCCCTCTCCATGCAGCACATAGACTTCCTGTGTGTCCTGGCCTGAATGGTATGTGCATGGAGTGGGTGTCTGGGAGGCCTTTCATCCGGCATGGAAAAAAAAGACAGAAGTCAAGAGAGAGAGAGAGGGTGAAAAAAAAGGAGAGTGAGAGAAGAGCGTCATCTTTAATCCGTCTGAGTCAGAGCAGTTGTCCAGAGGCGGGAGAGGTGGGGCAAATTAGATAGGGTGAGAGGGCCCTGCTTGTGCCAGGGATGTGTGTGTGTGTGTGTGTGTAAGTGAGAGAGAAAGAGAGAGCAAAGAAGAGTGAGGCCTACTGAGAAACTCTGCAGTCTGCCTCCATGCCTTCCCAGGACAGACGACATCTGGCTCAGACTTGTTCTGCCTGGGTGAAGACAGTGAGGAAGAGCAAGTTAGAAAGATAAAAATTAACCGGCCGCTTGTTGCAGCGCTGTGGGAAAGGGCCTGCATGCGGCTCACACACCATTTCCAATGACAAAAAGTTTGAAATGGGTCAGGATTCCTGCAGAGCCACCCTCCACCCCCCGCCAGCGAGCCCCGAGCTGCAGTTGGCGCTGTCAGACAGGGTGTAGCTGCTGCCGAGTGCCAGGCCTGACACGACCCAGCCGGAGGCCACACATGAGCCTCACATCATGGAAACTACCTATAGCCGTGTGCCCGCGTGCCTCCTACCACAACATGACAGCTCACAGCGCCCCCTGCTGTCTGGGATGGATCATCTTCATGAGCGCGCTGTTGTAACCTGGTGACTGAACCAGGGATCCAGGTGTGAGCTTCTACTTGACCCCTTCAGCTGCTGATGGATGGTAGTCTTCAAAGGTTCTTGACATTCACTGACATTATCTAAAAAGATGTGTCTGAGCTTTTTATTTATCTTTTTTGCTTGTTGTTTCCTGCACCGTTTCGAAGATTTCCCCCCCTGCTGTTCCACACTTCCTCCCTTTGTTCCTTCCCTTCCAGATCTGATTGTCCTGTCTCGTCCACATTGGTTCCACCTGTGTCTTATTGTCTTGTCCTGCTCCGTGTATGTGTGTGTGTGTGTGTGCAGTAATTCCATGCTCTGCTCCAGGTTTGCTGGCCTGTTGTGGACGTGTGTGTGTGTGTTTCCGTGTATTTCTTCGGGTGTTATTTCCTGTTCTGACTGTTTCCTGCCACGGTCAATGACAACCTGACGCTGACCCTTTAGAAAACAATCAACTTTTTATGAATGTATCTATGATGGGGGGAATGAGAAACATAATTTGTTACTTTATATATGGGAAAATATTTATTTTTAACTGATTTCTATTCTAATTTCTTGCAGTTGTACTGAAAATACTGAGAACCTGTGGGACGAGTCACTAAACTGCCAATTGTGATGGTAAAAGGCCTCATCCTTCTCAACGTCACTGGTCAGGGTAGTCTTCAAGGGCCTCATCCCAGCTGGGAATTCTGTCCTACTAGGTAGACAACATGTTCACACTGGGATCCGGCCAACCTTAGTGAGAGGTTCTTCTGCCTAGTAAGACGAAAAACAGGGGCTAGGCTGTGGCCCTCAAGGGCTGGATCTGGATGACTGATCTGATTACTGGTCTGCATAAATAGTTATAAAAAGAAGAATGTGTCTGAAAACAAGGATATTCCAACTTTATGGGCAACACAAAGAGTTTTACGTAGTCCGCGGCCGTTTTGACATGCTCAGTAGTAAATGCTGAAACCTATTTTTAAGGCTCGGCCTGATGAGAACTGCTGCATAGTTTGAACCGCTGACAAAATTCACTTACATTTGTTATGTTCTATACTTTCCATTTCCTTACAGTTATTTATATGCTAATTCTCACATATTTGAATTGCGGTGGCCTTGCAGAGTGGCTGATTCCGATCACCTAATTTCCAATCTGACGGAAACCGGAGGGCTTCTTCTGGAAACGTCCATGTTGGAGGAGAAATCTAAGGCTGTTCAGCAACATCCCTGGTTGCAACCTATTCAAGTTAAACTAGGAACAGTTATTCATGCACATTTGCTGCATTTTATTTCTACACAGAACACTATATACAGGCTCAAAAAGAAAAATAAGGACAATGAGAGTATCAACAGTGTTACAGTTCACACACTGACTCTTTATGAGCTTCCAACAATAAAAATAAATATTCATATATGATGTCAATCATTTCTGTACAAATACTTTGAATAAATTCTATAGCCATTGAATCCTAAAACAATAATTCCAGCACATTTAGAGGGGAAACATGGTCAAGGCAGTTTTTTTTGTTGGAGAAAATTATAATAAATGTTTAAACTTTCAGCACTTGGACCAACAAATCTGCTTTGCGTTGTTTTCTATTTACTTCGAAGCAGCGTGAATGATAACGACAGCATGACATCATCACAAAATGGCTGCTGGAACGGCTCGACTGCAGACGGGAGAAAGTTTGGGAAAAAAGTTGCATCCGGCTTTTACTTTACAGAAAGAGAGAGAGAGAGAGAAAGAGAGAGGGAGAGCCTGAGGACACTAATGTGAATGTCGATCTCCCTCGGGTAAAAGACGGCCCAATTTAGTCAACAGGGTCGATTACAGAAAGGCTTCAGTGCGCAGGTGAGTGCACAGGAGTGCTTTTCCGACATTGTGCACGAAAACCATTGTGATCGGACAGTCAGAGGCCCAGTTGGCAACAAAACATTGTCACGTGCACAAAAGCGTCGATGTGACCGTGTGAGAAGAAGTCCTGGATTTCATTTACGATGCTCAATATCTGAAAACATATCCGAAGGAACTGACAGATTGGAAGCTGGATAGTTTTGAAAACTGGTTGCCAAGAATGTAAAAAAGCTGTATAATGTGTTCCAGCAGGGTCCATAAAATATTTATGAGCTTGTATGGATCAAAAAAGGTGCCAGTGTTTTCCTCAGATGTGCGCAGAGCAGAGGGCCCCCGTGTCCTCAGACAGAAAGTGATCAGGAGCACGTTAAGGGCTTTCGGGCGGTGAACGCTCCGCAGCAGAGTCATTGTTCCAGAGCGCTGCGGCGCCAGTGGGCTTCGGCCGACTTTGCCTCTGCTAAACATTACAGCCTCTCTACATTCTGCTGCTACCTCGGTTGCTCAGCAGACCGTCACATTTCATCTTCTCCAAGCTGTAAGAGGGAGGCAGGGAAAAAGCCGAAGCGCCTGTTTGTTTGCTCTCTTCAAAAGGAATCCCATCTATTTCTATACATCTTCTTAATCCAGAACAGCGGAGGAACGCCTTTCGGAACCCCTGATCCCAAACTGGCCTCTGCTCACAGCTGGAATTTCTCACTTTCATGAATAAGTGATTTATCCGCTTTGCTCGCGATCCAAAAAAGAGCTGACTGGCTGCGTCGCGGCTCCGATGCATCTGCAGATAGAAGAGAAATGTTCAGCATGCAGGGCCGTGTGTGGGAGGTCATTTTCCTTTCTTCTGCTGAGTCTGTGGGAGCCGGCTCTGGGAGTAATAATCCATCGGTGGGGTATGTTGCTGGTAAGAGGTCGGGTCTTTCAGCACCCCTTTTTCTGAGAAGGGCAACGGTTTTCTTTTCCAAGAACAACACTGCTCCGACCTGACGGCTCCGTTGGTGGTTCAGTTAATGGAAAGAAGCTGTGATCCCCAAATGAAAAAGCACTGGATTCCCACCAGGATTCCCACCAAAACTAACTGCCCGTGGAACGTCCTGTGACAGAACTCTACGGCCGACCCACACCTCCACCGTCCTGTTCCGGACATCAGCGATGCAGACCTGCAGCAGATGCAACTGGTTGGCACAGTTGCGATCTGTGTTGCTCTCACACATTCATTTTTCATTTGTTGCATACCAGAGAAGAAAGAGAAAACTGGAGAAATATTACGAATACATCACTCTCTCTGCAGTATAACCCGCCCTGGCAGAGGGCCTCTGACACCGGTACACGTGAGCAGATGCTCGCCGCAGCCTTAGCTCCCATCAGGACGTGGTGCTTCGCAGCGAGGCCAAACTGGACACACGTCGGGTCAGCCGCACACACAGGAGCTTGTGAGCTTGTGAAAAATCTCCCTTGTGATTTCAGGCATTTTGCCCAACTGAAAGCTGACCCATTGAAGAAGGTCGTTTCAAGGATTTAAGGCACAAGAGCAACATGACTGACGTGGCTGGCACAAATGCATCTGCGCAGGGGAAGGTGGTCAGGATGGATCATCCATTTGTCCCTTTTTCTTGGTTTTAACTCCAGTGGTTAAGTCATCAAACTCGTTTAAGTTCAGGTTTTTGTGATATGGGGTGATACATATGCAGTAAGTCTGCAGTTCAAAGCAGTTCTTTAAAGTCCCGGCTTGAGTTTGTCCCGTGACTACGGCTAGGCAAAAACTGTATTCGGTGACTTGACCTTTTCACTGAACGACCTTTTCAGCCGATAGTGGAGATTTGGTCCCTGCTCACGGAGTTTCACGCCCAGCGCTCCTTGATCCATATAACGGCAGAACAAAAGCTTACAGACAGATGAGAACTTTGATTACTGGACTGTCTTGGCTCGCTAAAAAACATGCAAGTAAAGGAATTCCAAGAACCTCAGTGGTCAAACAAAATACACGTCTGCGGGCGCATGGGCGGTGCATCACAGGGGGCCAGTGGGGCATCACAGCGGGCCAGTGGGGCATCACAGCGGGCCAGTGGGGCATCACAGCGGGCCAGTGGGGCATCAGGGGGGCCAGTGTGGGCACACTGGAATCACCATCACTCAGAGCTCGGCCTGATGCTGCTGAGCTAAAAGATTAACACCACATGCAGGCAGGAAACAAGTGCCAGCAAAGCACAGAAACTATGATAGAAATAAGCAAAAGATAACAAATTAGACAGATTGAAACCTTTGGACCTAATAGTTTTTCCTAAATAGATGAACCAAAGCCTTCTAAAATGAAAACCCAAACTCTGTCGTCACCCTCGCAGGGCTGCAGCATGTCTATTGACGGGTACTTTGATGTTCATTCTGGATCAAATCTGGTGTCAGAACAACGCGTGGAGCTTCCAGATTAAGAGCCGTGTTACATGCAGATGCCAAACGATGCTTTCAGCAACAAGTAACTTTGATTTCCAATGATGAAACAGCTGTTCGGCTTTAACTCCAGGGTCAAATGCGCGTTCCAGTGACGCATGTTTGAGTATAGTTCAAGGCACTGCTCCCATTCTGCTCAGCCGGGGTGATGAAAAAACCCCATGAAAACAGCAAACACTGCACACAGACATCGCTCAGCTTTCTGGAAATTGGACTCCTTACCGAGAAAGGAACGATTCCAGACAGAGTTGAGCACAAAGTCACTTTATTAAGTTTAGGGGCAGGTGGAGCAAAGGATAGGTTCGTTTTGTTCAAGTGATGTCTCCAGGCAAGTCACACATCCGTCAGCTGTCTGAAGCCACATGGCTTTCATCACTCCGCAGGTTATTTATTTTCCATTGAAAAAGCACAGATGATCTGAAGGTGTAGGTCATCCTCTTCTGCAGATCTGGGCGCTAACGTTGGCCTCTTCTGGTGTGTTTCATAAAGCCGAGCACTCCCCCCCCCCCCTTTTTTTTAATCTTAAACTGAGCAGCATCTTCTGGATCCATTAACTCCGAGACACAGTTTGAAACACAGTGCAGTAAAGAGAGAAGCTCTGAAAAGAAATTACAGCATAATGGCAGAACACTAAACGTCTCGCTGGCCCGGGTTTAGAGGGCAAACGCCCACAGGTTTGATGCCGGGAAGGTCGCCGCAGCAGCAGCTGCAGCCTGACTGGCAGTCTGTCTCGCTCCTTCCTCCTCCTCCTCGGCCCTTGTGTCAGATATTCTGCTTCGGAGACGGGTGCTGGACGGTTTTGCACGTTTAGAACATTAAATTCCTTCCCAATGGTTCTCATGAGTTCAGCTTCTCTTTCGGGGTTCCGTGATTCCAACTGTCTGAGTGCGCTATTTGGTTAAGCTGAGATGTTACTATAGTAACAGTCAAACAGTGAGGCTCCCGCCATCCTCATGTCTTTCTCCTCCTCCTCCTCATCATCATCACTCTTCATGCAGTAAGGGGTTTGCCAATCTGACTGCTTGACCTGACCTACCCGAGATCTGCAAATTCTGAGCCCTGCTCGTCCCTGCTGCCACCGAGTGCGGCGGTCCGGGAGGACTGGTCTTTGCTGATTTCCTCAAGGGCACTTGCCAGCGAGTCCAAGTCCCCCGTGTCCTGATGCTGGGCTTCCCACAGACTCAGAATCACCGATGATGGACTCTCCTGACAAGCAAAGTAGCTCAGGTTCCTACGGGCCAGGAGAAATATTGGAGAGTAAATTGCATCAGTGCGAGTTCATTCATTAGCACAGGGCGGTAGAGTAGCAGAGCCTGGCATCGATTATGGGATGGAGACAAAGTTTGACTTTCATGCAGCAGTTGGAAGCAACAGATGTGGAAAAACATCCAAATGTCCCCGTGCAAAAATGATTTTAGAGGCTAATGATCAAAAACTGCATCCCCTATCTACAGCAAAACCATAGTTTATTTTCTTTAAGAAGAATTCCTTCAGTTTTTGATCCATGGAACATCCCCATGACGTCACTAAGAGATCATCCAGGTGGGGCTACTTTAAATCACCAAATTTAACAAAAAGGTAATAACGGTCTACCTCTCAAGGTTTAGGGGTTATTTAATTACATATAAAGTATTTTACATTAGCATTAAAGTAGACGGGAAGCGCATAAAATCTGTTTAATCTGTTTAATTAACAAAAATCAATTTCTTCCACTGCTGGTGTTCTTATTATGCATGTCCAACAGAGGGCGCTAGTTCATTTAAATAACATGATCCTGCTTTCTTTTTCCTTCCATCTGTGCAATGACAATAAGCTTCAAAATGCAGATACATATTTCTAAAAAAACCTCTTCCTCGCTCATTAGCCATTTGTTTTTAGATTTGTTTTGGGCTAAATTATAAATGATACAGCTCAGATATTCTTCTTCCTGCGATTCTCCAAGTTGGAAGCTGAGCGCTGATGTGACAGATGAATTTTCACGGCTCCATTATCGACTCCTGTGTACAGCCTGAGACATCAGTCCGCGTCTGAGCCTGAGTGAACGGTGCGATTGCGAACAGACGGATGCCTGTTAGGCCATCAATCATCGGGCCGTATCGCTCATTGTTGACCGTCAGGAGGCAGCGGGTCAGAGTCTGGAGTCATTAGAGCTGCTGTTGCCAGGGGGTGATATCAGGATGTGACTAGCTGCTCGTCAGGTCTAGCTGTGTGTTGGACGAGGAGATGTGAACAGAATTCAGGCTTTTTGACCCAGAATGTGAAGGTTATCCTGCACGAGTCATTAGGTTCTAATCGACTGTAATGTGTGTCTTATCGCGGCGTCGGGAATTCTATATGACTCTAAACAATAAACCATTACAAAAAAACCAAAGGAGCTGCACACAAATCAATTCCAAGATGAAGATCTGGCTCTACGTTTTCTGAATAATTAACACCCACATTCATTTTTCAGGCTATGTATAATTACTCATTCATTTGATTTTATCCTGCTTTGAAAATGTATATCACATATTAAAAAAAAAAAAAAAAGTGGGGAAGATGCGGAATGCGGTTGTTTTATGTGGATAAAGTGCTTTTTCCTTTGCTGTGCACGTCTCTGTGTAATTGTATGAATTATTATGTAGCTACATCGTCCCCAGCCTACACCGTTGCTGACCGTGGGCGACCTTTGGTGGGGGTTGAAGGATAGAACCTATGAAAAAACGCAGCACTGACATAAATGCGTGTTTTTGTTTTTTCTTTTTTTGTTGCCAGAGGCTGGCCTTTCAGCGGGCCGAGACCCTGCTGTTTTCTGCAAAACGCCACATTTTCTCTCCAGCAACTCCAACTGCGTTGGAGTTAGCGGTGACTGTCTCTTCCGCCCCGTGCACGTGGGTATCAATCTATAATGAAATCAGCTGTGCGCTGCTCTACCGAGGGCCGATTGTGAGATGGGATGAAGATAACGACTGACGCAGCAGGGTGCTAAAATAGCAAATAGCCAGCATGCAGTGCTCCTCTCCAGTTATAACTCTGTAATAACCTCAACATCGTAAATTCCCACATCTGAACTTCAAGAGGGGAACGCAGGCTGCACAGAGCTGTAACTCACCTGTCGATGTGGAGCTTCTGAGCCAGGAGCTGCCAGTCCTTCCCCTTGGTGCTAGCAGAGTCAAAGGTGGCGCTGATCCGCTGACGGATGGACAGGGGGATTTTAAAGGCCCTTGACCCTGTCTGAGAGGTGACGGTGCAGTCCGACTGGGAGAAACATGGAACCAGTGTCTTCTCATTCTACCAGCAACAAAAAAAGAAAAGAAGTCAAGAGTGAGCTGGAACCTGCAGCTATTAGTCCCAGACTGGAAGGAGGACGTATCAGGACACTTCGGAATCTATATAGAGGAAGATCTGATACATGCCTATTAAACAAGCGATTTAATTAAAACCGAGAGTAATTCAGCGTGATAAAAGAAGCTCATTAGCCGCCGCAGCCACCCGAGCGCCTCTCACCTCCAGCACAGATGTATAAACCTGCAGTATCTGCTCCTCGCCTTTGACCTGTCGGACGCTGATCTTGCAGGAGAGCTGCGATGACGAGTGGCTGTATCGCTCCAAAAAGAAGGCACACTGCAGGGGGTGCCGGCTGCTGGCCCACACCTGAGAAAAGGAGAACTCCTGCAGAGCCAGGACAAATGGGAAATGGAGAACAAAGGGAGTCAGACGGAGGGGGCGCAAAGTCATTAAACCCTTGCAAAAGAAAAAAACAGCTCATTGAACCTGCTTTGTTACCCACTTTGCTGTTTACATCATTCATTAATAGTTAAGGTGTAACCTTGTTAGCTGGTCAACGATATTACCTCATCAGACAGATTACCTACTAGACAAAACAACGTTCCCAGGGCGGGGACATTTACCCACAAATGGCTGCAGATGTGCAATAAATTAGGCGGTTTACTTAGTGCTGTCTGGGAGAAATAATTAGCTTAGCTTAGCCCACAGCATGGCTACCTTAACCGCAATCATTAGTTTGAAAACCACTCCTCAACATTCTTAGATTCTCAGCAATCCTGCACCAAAGGGAACTGAAAGTTGTTCATTACTTCAGGACCTCATCGAGCATTTTGGGATCCTTAATATTCTTTGAACGCACCACACCTGTAAATGTTTAATCAGGGAGACAAACGCAATTATGGAATTAGGACAAAGTTGCCTCAATTTTCCCAGCCCTCTTCTCCCAAAAGGAACTGCTTGACAGAAAAAGTTCCATTTTTTAAAACTAAATAGGAGGGGGGCAGTTCAAACACGGGATTTCAGGAATGAATCAGGAGTCAGAGGACTGGTCTCAGACAGAACCTGGTTTGTATTCTGGAGGCGCTACGGTCAGCTAACTCTGCTTAATCAGAGGTTATTGGTGGTCTAAACATCACAGGGCAGCCCAGAACACATGGCATGTAACCCCCTGGCCAGAAATCCATGAGATGTGCGTGCCTGGCCGGCAGTCATAATTAATATCACAAGTGTGTATGCGGGGGTGAGATAGCAGCCTCAGTGATCTCCCGCTGTGTCCTTGCTGCTGTCCTTTGGCTCTGATCTGACCGTTAGAAACCAGCAGAAGAGAATGTTGAAGTGATGGAAAAGTGGGGGTGCCTTTTTCTCTTTTTTGTTTCTTGCAGTAAATGCAAAGATATCTGCTAGTTAGTGAGAAAGGTGCCAACCTGGCAGGTGGTGAAAGGCTTGATGCTCCAGAGTAACTGAGGGACATCCTGGATGGACACCTGGAGGCTGAAAGCGCTCCCTCTGAACAGCATGGTTTTGGGTTCCTCCAGCAGTCGCCCGCCTCTGCCGCGCTCACCCACCGCCACCTCCTGGTGACAGACGCACAGAGATGGCTGATCGGTTACTGGGGAAGCCGGGGAAGCAGGGACGGATCGACTCAAACGCATCACAGGTTTCTAGGCTGACGTTTGACTCGCAACCAAGACACAACTGCATCCTCTCACAGATTAAATGCTTTAGAAAATGTTTAATATTTTTGTACCAAAATGTCTGACAAAATCTGTTTTGGGAATTTTGCAGCTAGACGTTTGACACCTACACGTGCTAATAGATGGAGACGTGACAATCTGAGTCATTCAGCCACTTTTTTTGCAAGATCGAAGACAGGATATGATTCATTTTGCCAGACCAGTTAACAAACCCTCCACACACACACACACACACACACAGGTTGTTCCTTGAGCTGGTGGCCTCGACTTTTATCTGTTGGAGCTCTTAGCACACTTAGAAACCGTGGCCGTGATGTAAATGGAACAATAAAAGCCCAGTGGCATGCTGTGCATTTCCAAGCTTTTATTCTTCTTTTTTATATGCATCCATGGTGATTGGCCTCGAAAAGTCCAGCAGTTTCAATGAGCCACTGCTGCACAGCACACAAACAGAAAATATAAATAAATAAATAAAGGAAAGTCTCGAGCCACTATTGCATTTTCTCGCTTTTTGCTTGCAATATAAATTTTTTTTCTGGATCAGCAAACAATAACATCTCTGTGTTGGTGAGGAAATGTAACATTACATCTCCGCTGTGGCTTCATGGGGTTTTATATGCTCAGAGCTTATCTTTCCTCGCAGCACGGAGCGAGGTTGGGAAAGCCACACGAGGCTGTTTCAAAGCTGATCAATTCTGGCTGCGAGCTCAGACGGGAAATTAATTATCGTGAGAACCAAACAACAGAAAAAAGCCAAAGCAAGAACTAAAGCACAAATCAGCATATAGCAGCGCTTGACTGGTGGAGAGGTGGAGCGCACTGGCATAAAAATCTCATTTTTGTCCTTTGCATACATTTCTGAGCTAATTGCTGTATGGGTCAGTAACCATGGCTACGTCAGTGAAGCCAACGCCTGAACCGGTGCTGTAACGTTTCGATGCATCCAGTGCAGCAACTCCATTAATTACCAGAGAGCAAATTAAATCACGCACAGAGAGGGCAAAGAAGCAACCTTAGAGCATCTGTTGTCCTTGTAATTAAAAGGCTCCCTTTGTCTTCTCATCAACATACTCCCACTGATACCACTGAACAGAAAAATTCAGGGGACACTTCTTCTGGGCAAAACCGGGATCTGCGCCAATAAACCTGGCAATCAAATTACTGTGATTATGTGTATTTTACAGTTTCCCCACAGGCCTGATGGGCCGGGTGTCCAGGCAGCAGGTCTGCGGTGAGATTTGCTGATGGTGTGACTTTCCCTTCGGCTCCGCTGCGACACTGGCATTTGCATTTTTTAGAGAAATGTCAAGACACCTATTGAGTTAACTTGACTGCTATTAAATTTGGCACATCTCAGTGCGAACAGTAGGAATATTATAAGACTCCTTCAGCAGGATTTGGCCTGAGCACTGTAGTTGCATAACCATTAATACTTGATTTCCAAGTCTGAAAGCCCCAAAAATGTGTAACAAATTGGGTAAAATGTCAAAATAAGTCACCATCAAACCTGAAAAGCATTAGGCGTGTCGTCCACACAGTACACCCTGAGACTGAAGCCCAGAGCGCTGCTGGGGTCAGGACAGCCGAACACGGCCAGTCTTAGCCTCTTGGCTGCGTCCGGGTTCATCGGTGCGCCGACCAAAGCGTAACGACCTGGGTGCTCCAGCAGCAAGTGGCACCTTTTGGCCTCCAGTAAACAGTAGCAGGAGGTGCTCTCTTCATCCACTGACATCACTTCCTGTGGGGAACACACCAAGATGGAGGTGGTTTCAGTCAACAGACCAGTGGAATGCTAGCTTTTGCTAACCTTATGGAAAGAGAATTTAAAAAAAAAAAAGAAGCCTTAATACTCCACTGACTTTTATTGTCATGAGTCAATGCAAAGATGAATTAATAAAAAAAGGGTCATGTTGTTCTAATTTTTAATGGTTTCTGCAAACAATACTCTGATAGGGTAGAATTTGGACTGACTAAAACAAATATTTCAGCATGTTAGTCCCGCAAAAGACATGATTAATGTGTACTTTGGTTGCGAGACCCCAGGGATCCTGCCACCGACTTTGAAGGCAGGATTCAGATCTCCACAGTAGATCTGAGCCCAAATCACAATTAACATTTCAATTACTGCACAGGCTTTTTTGGGGCTGAAGGGGAGAAAGACTTCTGAAGGCAATATGAGCAGAGGCTGTGTTGTGTTAGGCATCATTTTAGCCTTTGACGTGTTAAAAGCTGCCTTCCCACAAATACAAATTCAAAGACTGAAATGAAGGAAAAGCTTAGTTTTAAGCTAATAATGCGAGACCGGTACGCTTGAGCCCTAATCTCTGAGTATTTCAACCTTGACGTTAACAAGGTCAAATGGTTCCATCACACGGAGACGCTGAGAGAGGAGAGGAAACTGTAGACTCTCCGTCACAGGCAGACTCAGGAAGCACAAACTGTGCAAACCTGAATGTGAGCCAAATGAATAATTACACATCTCGCTAAACAGATGGAGATACAGCAACACTGACAAAATGGATTAGCGGGGGTGCAGCCGCATCCAACAGCCAATGGCTCGTCATCTTGCGCTCAATCTGCAATAAATCAGTTATGAAACCTAAGTGTGACCTGAAGGTTCCCCCTGCATATGGTCTGACTGCGACATATAAGGGAATGCTGTGTAATTTAGGGGCCTACGGATACTTAAACCTCCCCCATTAGCGCTGCAGCAGACATGAAGGATCTCCATGGCATTGCTCATCCCTGGCTGCCTGGCAGGGAGGAATGATGGAGTCAAACTCCAGCCGTACAGAAGTGCAAGCTTTAATGGGAATGGCACTGAGAGGCAGATGGAGCGAGGAGGAAAGAAAGGAAGACAGAGAGGGAGAAAGACCTCCATCTTCCATTATATTACTAATTCGAGAGATTAGGTTTGGAGAGAGCATCCGTCCTAAGATAAAGAGCTCATTATTTCACACTGACAGAGACGGGTCATGGAGAAAATCTCTTCTTCTTTCCCTGAACCTCTCTGCCTCTCCGGCTGCTCTATTCTTCACGTCCGGAATGGCACAAAGCTGCCATCGCTGATCGGCCTTTTGATAGCCTCCTTTTGTGCAACATAGCTGCTGGCAAATTACATCTGTGTAAATGTCACACGGACCGAGAGGACCGGGCCTGGAGAGATCCACGGGCGCTCCAAGGTCACGCAAACTCCCCGGCCGTGGGGGTCACTCTGCCAAGATGAGGTCCCAAAAGCTTTTTGATGAGGTTATTTAAACATTAAAAGAGCACTGCAGCCATGTCTGCCTGTGCTGTGAAAACAGATCCAGGGTGTTGGGATTGAAGAGGGTGTCTTAACAAGGCTCCGCTGGGCAGGGCTGAGACCTTCAGAGGTGTGAATTTTCTGGGAGAACGACTGCAACAATAGGAGCACTGGGGGCTGGATTGCATTTATACACACGAGATCTCGAATCTTCTAAAAAGCAGCAGATGATATCAAGACAGCGCAGGTTTCCCAGCTAATTGGAACAACAGCTGTGTTTTTAAGGTTTGAGAATCTATTTTCAGCGGTGAATCATGACTATTTTAGTCATTATACAAATTTTTACCACATGGTTATCAGACCCAAACGTATAGAAATGCAGTATTTTATTCCAGACCTAATGCAGTTCTTTCTGGAAAAGAGAAAATGACACCTAGTTAATTCATTATAATGCACCACTGGCTTTATTCTTAAGACCCATATTCAATAATCTTCAGCTCTCGGGTACGTTCTGTGCAAAATAATGAAAATCTGGGCTTTAACAGGATCTGCAGTGTGTCTGAAAGACACTATTGAAACCCCAAGAGGGGGCAGAAAAGGTGGCGAGCCAGGGTGTCATTGGAGGAGTATATGATCCACTGCCTAGTATGCATTTTATTAGGTGTGGATCTGATTCATATTAATGGAGATATAATCTATTGGTCTCTCCAGAAACTATCACCCAGTAATGTTGCAAACACTGCTGATGCTTTTTTTTAAAAAAAAACAAAAACCATCTTGTACAGCCCTCTGCCTTGCAGGAACAGGAGTTGAATGCGAAATATATCAAATCCAAACTGATGACAGCCCAACCTTGGAGACATGGACACTGTATTATTCACTGCAGCCCAGTACACGCACAATTATAGGGACATTTTTTTCTTATTATGAGAACAACTACTGAACCCAGCTGCACAGCTTTCAAAGCAAATTATTGAGAGTGAAGTTTTATAGCAAAAGTTGCTATAAAACTAGCCAACATAAGAAGAATAAATAGGAATATAAACATAGTTTTGTTTTCTTTACTATCAAGCAAATGGCTTTTGCTGTATTATGAACGGCAGCAATTCAGAAACCACAGACACATGAAATTTCAATAAGCAATCGCCATCATCTGTATTGGGCTCACATTTCCTTTTGGATGTACGACAGAATGAGGTAGAGCTTGAAAGGCTGCGTCTCATGCAGACTGATGAATGTGAGCTGGCAACCCTGAAATCAGCTCCGCACTTGCGTGACTACATCGCAGGATGAAATTTTTTCATCAAAGTGAGTCGCGGCAGTTTCATCGCTGCGTTTTGATATTGCTGCTGCAGGTAAAATTGTGCCTTAAGATGCAATGTCAGTGTTAGGCTGGAGAGTTAAGTGGCTCACCTCCCACTTGTTGTCCTGGGCTTGCCGTTTCAGTCGAATTGTCCAATTATCAGCAGCGACCTCTGCACAATGAGCCACGGTCACGGCTATCGGACAGGACAGGTCGAGGCCCGGAGGGCCGTACGTTACCGTGGGGCTGAGAAAGATCTCAGACTCCTCTTCCGACACAGTGCTGCACACACAGAGGAACACAACACATTAAATATCCTCAAACATTTAATTTTCACTGCATTGCAGCCCACACTCACACACACACACACACACACACACACACACACACACACACACCTACACACACTTGCAGATCTCTGACACCTAAGATTGAACACAGATAAAAATGCAGATGGCGGTGTTTGACCCACACCGGCGAACAAAGAAAACTCATAATGAATCAATCTCTGACTGGTTGACACGGAGACAGATAGAGGGAGATTAAAGCACCACAGCTAATGGGCAGTGAGGTGAGGGAGGACAGGCTTTAGCACACAACATGTAGGTTTCACGGGTCGATGGAGCTTATAAAGCCTGCTCTGGCCGGTCCGGTGACAGATTAGCTGGGCCAAGCCGCTCCTGGCCAAAGGCCCAATCTTGGCTGGAAGCCTCGAGGACTGAGAGCAATCAATGGGACCACCATCAGTCATGCAGCTGGCCCGTCTGGACACCTCACACACAAAAACGTACAAACGAGCGACGCCCGCCTTGGTGTTGCTGTCGCCGAACCGTCGCTGAGGTTTCATCGGTGCCATTTATAGAGGCGCTGCGGCGGCAAACCTCTGACACGGAGGTACAGATGCAAAAAGGTGCGAGTAAACACGTGTAGAAGAAGAGGAAATAACTGCGGAGGTATCACTTTGCATGAAAGGATGTGTTCAGAAGCATTGCATATCAAGAAGCTGTGCCCCAGTTGTGCACCAAACTATTTCTCTACACATGTTTTAGGCTGGGATGTGCGCACTAGTCCTGGTAAGAAACTAAGCACACCTTTTTTTTTAAGTATTTGTTAAAAAAAAAAGTCATGATAGCTTGTATATTGTGCTGTTGAACCTGTTTGGCTCCACTTAACAAAGAAATCTTATTCCTAATTAAAACTGTTACCATTTAACTCTTGAACAAAGGTTATAATCCACTGTCTAAAAATAAAGCCATATAACCTCACAGCCTTGCAGCTGCTTTTTTGCGTTAATCAGCTGCAGACGTGGAAGAAACCAAGGTTACCTGCTGCTAAGACGCCAGTAATTAAAAAGATTTCCTGCGAGCAAAGATTAAACGCAGTTATTTAGCATCGCTGATGGCGTTTATAAGAACAAAAGAGATATTACGCTCGGATGAAGGTTAGGATGTAGACATTAGACAGGGATTACTCTTCAAATGGGCAGCACAACACGCTGGGTTCTTTTCCCACAACCATAATCATAAAAGGCATTCTGATGCCGTCGTTGAAGCACAGGTTTAAATTTAGAAATAAACTTGGAAATAAATTTGTGGATACTTGGAAATGTAGTTCATATTTAGTTGAAGCACCTTTTGAATGGTAATCTATATTAAAAAAAAAAACACAGAAAAGGAGTTTAAACAAAAAAACAGGCATACAAAAAGAAACAGGTTACCAAGGCAATCTACCAGAGACACAAGAAGACATAACCTTCACAAAAACTGCAGCCGTTACCCTGAAAAACATTCCACACATCTAAACACAGAATAATGAACCTTGGCAAAAAAAAAACAAAACTCAAAACCACTCATGCAGAGTATAAACTTGAATTTTGGTGCTTACAGCATTAAAGAATTACATTAAATAATCCTCTTTCCTGAAACAAGCTCCCTGTTACTGCATTTTTAATCCATAAAATAGCATGTGAGAGGATTTGGTGTTGCTGAACGTCGGTTAAAGGGACACACACACACAGGAAAATCACCAGTGTTCCTGAACCAGGAGTGAACTTTCTTCTTGAAAACATACACTACTGGAATATTTGGCCTCACACATTCCTCACAGTTCTACCATCATTTAATTACAATCATACTTTGTAGTAATCCTGAGGGACGTTCGGGGTCATTCTTACCCTAAATACCAATATATGATCATGCTAACAACAATATTCTCCCAAAAGGGCTAAAGTAGAAGTATAGACTAAAAGAAAATATTCATTTACGATGAAATTCCTTCTCACGCACCAGATTTGTGTTAAAAAAGTCTTTGCAGCGCTCAGCTCTGGTAGCGTTTCAGCCAACTTTTAATTAAAAGTGGGGATTTTACACAACCTTGCTTTTTTGCTACAACTCCCCTCAGTGCTGTTTCCAGCCGGAGCAGCGGGCGGCTACATTACCTACAAAATACTAACAGCAGACAGACAAAATTACAGCTGGGGAATATACAGGGGAGTGTTTACAGCGAAAGATTTCCCTCAGGTGTCAGTGCAGACATGCATTAGTTTGGTGGCCAGTGATGCAACTGCAAAACAATATTGCTGATGTGAGTTACAATAACAATGCTGATGCTGGTTCTACAGCCCAACAAGATAAAAAATGATGTCAGGTCAGAAGTGAAGGTATCAGTGGATGATAAAAAGTCACTTTGTAGTAGTAAGACAGTGATGATCACATTTCAAAGATTCGAGCTATGCTAAACCAGCAGAAGTGATGCTACAAGTGCAAACCAAAGATTCTCCACATGTGTCACGAACTATAATCCCGTCCCTAAACTACCCAGTGTTTCCTGCTGTGCTGGAGAAGATCACACACAAAGCAACCTCGCAAAGCCCACAGGACGGTCGAGAGAGCCTGGGCGAACACCTGAAACCAAGCTGGAGCTGATCGATTCCTATTCTTTGCAGAGGAAAGCGGCGTCTTATGTAGATGGATGAGGCCTGAATGGGAAGAAAGGATCCAATTTCTCTCGTAGACTCTACGGGTGTCAGAAGATAGGCTTTGACTGACAGCTCAGCGGTGCGCAGCTCCTGCAGCGTCTTAAACGACAGCCAGAAAAGTAAACAGTATCGGGCTTATCAGAGCAAAGCAGGAGCCTGGAAGGGAGCAGCTTGGTGCAATTGGGAAAGACTTTGGGCAGGTGGGGGGGGCACTAACTGAGCTCTGAGCTAAAGCCTAGGAGTGACCTTTGATCTGTATCTTTGGCCAAATGACCGCACGCACACAGGTGTCGAGTAAGGTGAAATGACATTTAAATTTCAGACGAATCTAAATGTCACTTTTGATCCCGCCGCGGTTGTTGAAGTCGAATTTCGCATCGACGCGGCGTTGTCTGACTAGCGGGGTTTCACACTCTAACGCGCTGATGCTGTCTGTCGCAAATCAAGAACGTGTCCAAATACTGACAGGCTGTCAGATAGCGTTTGAGCCTCCGTTACAAAGAAGTCAAAGGCATTAGGCTACTCTTTAAATGCTTCTTATCTTTCATGCTCTTTTCTGTGATAGCTTTGTGGCAATCCAAACAGCAAAAGTCGCAGGAATAAGATTGCCTCTAGGCAACGGCTGTAGCGATGTGGCAGTATATCCCCTTCTGCTGATCGGAAAAACCGAATCGATATCAATCACAGTGACGTGACACCGCTCCAGCCAGTCCCAGCAGACTGAGATATTACCCCCACACACAGGAAACAGGCTGACACAGTCACGAGGTGCGTTGTTGCGCTCCTCAAACAGTTGCTCAAGGCAGTAACGCAATCCATCTCCAGCTGTCGGTGGTTTTTGTGGCGCACACGTCCTCCCCCGCGGTTTCCACCAGACATGCCGTGTTCCCACACTGAGCGCCGGTACTGTACACAAACTGTACATGCGCTGCGTGAGGTGATCCGCACGCATGTCGGCATCAAACAGGGTGGACAATGTTGCAAGAAAGAGGGAAGTGGGACGCTGCAGGACAAGCTGCAAGATTAAAGCAGAGCAGGCAGAGAGGCAGCAGCGAGAGCGGCTCACCTGCTGTCCTCCTGGTTGATGATCATGTACATCTCCCAGCTAGTGTCTTCTGTGATCCCCCCATGAGGCACCAGCAGACTGATACCTGCGGAGAGGAGATGGGATGCAAAACACCATCAGAACATGTGCTCGCAAAACACAGGCGCACGCACCTGCCCGGCTGTCAGGACGCTTTACTAACACGCTGACAGGCAGATGGGTGATGGCCCCAGAAAGACAAGACGGAAGCAAATCCCAAAGGCCTTAAGATGAGTCAACACTGCTGGAGGTCTCCTTTACACACACACACACACACACGCGCGCATTCACTCAATATTTTATTGTGTAATAAACAATTACTGTCAATCTACGCTGCAGAAGATAAAGCCCCTCCAGGGACGCGCTGATGAATGTAGGCCACAGGGAAGAGCTGGGGGCTGCACATCAAAATACTTCCATGATATCTTCGAGCGCACATTCCTGCTGCATATTCTCAGGTATGTTATTTTAAATATTAAAGATGCTTAAGAAATTAGCCAGAAAATGTGCTCGTTCTGGATTTCTGTTTTTTTTTTTACTAGCAAAGTCGATTTATTGCAAACCAACAACGTTTCTGCTGCAGACGGCTACTCTCCTGTTCTGGTTTTATGTCGGCAGAGATCCCCTGCTGGGCGCTTACCTGTGTTGGGCACCACCAGCCTCCCCCCAGCACGTCCAAACACCGCTGTTGCTTTGTGCACGTGTCTGCTGGGAGGTAAACAGGCTTGGGGAGCGAAGAGGGTGTTGCCTCGTCTGCCCAGCATCGTTCCCACCGCTCTGTAATCCGGAGCCAGGCCCCTCGGAAATGTCTGGGGGTGGGATTGGACATGATACTCTGCCCTTTCCGCAATCCCTGGAGAGTCAATGGAAGGATTTTGTTAGAGACAAACAACCTTTACAACAGCAAGAGACAAAGACAAGAACACAGTGCTGCCCTTTCTTGGCTCCTTTTGTTTTTCAGCACAAAGTCTGTGTCAAACAAGTATAACTGTTCTGAGAAAGACTTACATCCTTAAAACTCTACCTGATTTTTGGTGAAAAGCGATTTTTTTTTTTTACCTCAGTGAGTACAATGAGCCCTGAGCTGTAATTACCTTCTAAAATGTCCTTACCATAATAATTTACAATAAAGATCTCAAAAACTGCAGGTCTCCATTGTTAACATGAACATTATTATTCTACACTGGACAGAAAAAAAAAAAGACTGGAAAGTTCAAACCAGTGTTAGACACAAACACCTGTCACATTTACCATCATCCAAAAAAAAAAAAACCCTCTCGGTGTTTAATGTTCTGGTCTGGGGGTGCTCCGCTCTTTCAAGGCCGTTAAATGACAGATAGAAGCACAAAATCTGCTCTCAAGCAGAAAATATCAGATCAGACTTTCATATCGTTTTGTGATCTAAAGCAGAAGCACAGCTGGAACATGCGACTGGACGATGATACAAATGGACTGTAAACTGCTGTGACAAGAGCAGCTCATGCTTGAAAAGGCTTCAGTGGGGCTGGATTACAGCAAATCCTGAAAGAGGAGCAGTCAGAAAAGGTTAAACTGCTTTTGTGCTGAACAAAAATGTACAAATCTTTGCATTTACTCTCTACCCCACAGTCTGCCTGTCAGGCTTAGGTGTAAATTTGTATGTAAGCAGTTAATGTTGTGCCATTTTATACCAAAAGGTATAAAATAGAAGTAGTAGTGCTGTAGTGTGTGCTAGTCTGCCCATATGGCAAACTACTTATAAACATAAAGCGAGTGTTTAATCATACTTTGCTCTAATTAGGAAGCGATAGTGGTAAATTTCACCTCCTGTTGTGAAAATGAGACAAAAACAGGTGGAAAGGAGAGGCTGATCCTGCCCAAACTGTCAGACAGAGACTCCACAAGTGGGGTCTGGGCTCCCAGCCTGGTTCTGGAACATTAGAACGGACAGGTCTGTAATCGGTGCCCTGTTCCCTTCGCAGACGAGAGCAGGCTCACATGGAGCCCATGTGGCAGATGCCCGGGAACCTGGAGACGTTCTGCTGCCCGCAACGCCCTCCATGGCTGCTTTGGCTGCGACTCAGAACTACTTGCTGGGGCTGTTAGACACGGGGAAGAGATCCTTGGTACCACTGTCAGCACATATGCTGGCTGGCGGAGTGGACCTTCCTTCTGGTGCTGGACATCGTCTGGCTGCACCAGGCAGACTCAGACGTTGTTGGAGGAGGGGGGGTCACATGGGCAAAGTAACAACATATTGTATTCAGATCACATTATGTTATCATCTTTTGTTTGCAAATTGTATTAAAGTGGGCAATAATATCATGATGTTACACACAATCTAGAATATTTTCAAAATAAAAGCACGTTTGTCACGTTTCCCTCTAAAGAGCTCATCATTCTGCAGTTATTGTCTGTCTAAAAGCAGCTGGTTCCCATGGGTGTCGGCTGCTCTCTGACCTTTGATCTCGAGGTCAGGCAGCGGGTCTAGCAACGAGTGCTCGGCCATCAGCTCCTTGTCGATGGAGTCCTGGAAACACATGGGACTGGTGTAGGTGCGCGACACCGTAAGATCCGGCTGCATGGATGAATTAATGAGCAGAGGGTTCGCTGAAAGACACACAAAGCGCTTGGTCGTCAACAGTCAGACACCTCTCAGCAACATTTACACTGCAGTCTTTTAGTGAAACTGACACAATAACAACTGAAACCCCGTGGGTTGGCGGGGAAAATGAAGTTGTACAGCTGCAATGAGAATGATATCTCAGTAAGAAGAAACAAATGGCAAACAAAGAAGGGGGCACGTTAATGTGTTTTCATTTGACATCCCACTGATTAAGAAAAATCTCTAAAATTAATCTGAAACACTGGCACTAAATCCCTTTGTGTATTTATGGCGCTTTCATTTTTCTTTTAACAACATACGGCGTCGGTGTAAATATTACATTGTTTTAAGCTGGAATGGATGCACCAACCTTCAGAACCCTGCACATGAATCACAAATCTTGGAGGAGGGAGTTATAATAGTTTTATTATTTATAAGGGGATTACGCAAGATAAATCTGTTTATTGTAAAGAGAAGTTGGGTGACTAATGTTTGGCTGACAGAGCTGTAGCCAATAGAGATGACAACAGGGCGCACAAGCTGAGCAAATGTGATTTCTTAATGAGCGGAGAAATTTCTACTGCCAATTTAACATGCTGGAAATTCAGGCCGGTGTTGTCACGGCGATTCGTGTGATCATGGGTGTAACTGGGCGAAAATGTTGGTGACTTTTGTTTCGGGCCGCAGAATATGAGCAGGGCTCGATTCCGCTGAGGTTTGGGTGTCGTAGCCGGTGTGTAAGGTCCCTGAATAATGCTGCCTCGCTCGACTGCTGTGCTATCAAATTTAACTTTATTATATCTTGCTGAGCTGTTGCTATGACGACTCGCAATGCCAGCCATGTGAAAATATACCCCGCTATTTCTCTGTGCTGTGATTTTTTATGTTTTTGAGACAACAAATGCATTGTTTGGGAGGCAGGTGGAGGAAAAAAAAACCATAAATGACTTTTTTAATTTCAGAGTGCTGAATAATTAATTGGTGTGTTGTTATTTTGTTGTAAGAAAAACACTGGAAAAGTCCTAGCAATAAAGAATTCAAATGTAAATTTAGTTTGCACTGTAAAAAGTGCTTGTTGCCACACATTGTCAGCAAACATTTATTGCTCAGAGCACACTGATGTGCAATAAATGCATTAGTGACGCATAATAGGCTTTATCAAGTGCTTTATCAGAGACAACTACACTCTTAGTGCTAAAATAAATAAAGCAATAGATTCCCCTTATATGACTTTAATTATTGATGTCGCTATATTACAATATGAAAAAATTCAATGCATAATTTACATATATGAAAAAATATATACGTGTAAAGACATGAAAAGTTTGTTTTGCAGAGTAAATGGAGAAGCAGAACCATTATTATAAAAGTGCATAATTAAGCCCATAAACCCATGATCCTTCACACAACTCGGCCATGGTTTTATTTAGTCATTAACTTGTAGCCTGTGAATCCAATAAATGTAAAAATCTTATCTTGATTTTTGGTGCTGCTCAACATTTATACAGGCACAATATTGGTAAACTATGCACCATTGTATGAAACAGAGTGAGAGGAAAGAACGTGGGACACGCAAGTGTAAAATAAGGAAAAACTCAATGCAACCAAAACAAATGAAAGTGGAGAGCAGACTGAATAAAAACGGACAACACAAGTGCTCCCCAAACAACACTTTTGATGGCTCTCTTGTGGCTGACTGCAGTTCCCAATCATTTCAGATGGCTTTTTTCAAAATAGCCAAATAAAAGGTTTTCTTTATGGAGCTGGAATTCAGTTGTTATAATATGTTCAATCTGCTTCCTTTTGATTTGTTCAGTTTATACTGGAATACAAAGACCTTTTTTAAATGTGGTTTCTAGAGGTGAGATGGGCCACTCTGGGTGAAAACCCGCTGAAGCGCCTGGCTCACCTTGACGAGAGGTCTTGAAGCTGAAGGACTGGAAGCCGCCAGTGAGGGCGGAGGAGTCGATGACATCGACGCCGTACTCGCTCTGGCTCCTCCGATACAGGGTGACAGCAACGATCAGAAGCACGACTGTCACCACGCCTGCAGCCAGTCCTGAGTACAGGGCCACGTCGCTGCTGCTCTCCACACCTTGAAAAGGGAACGTCACCCACACACACACACCCACACACATGCAGGTTTGTGAGGTAGTTTTTCCTCTCTGCTGAATGCACACTTAATTAGGGAGCTAGCAGGCATTTTCTGCTGCACTCAACTGAAAAGCTGCGGCACTAAAAAGCATCAGCTGAATTGGAGTCGTGAAAGTTTTCCACAGGAGGCAGGTCTACCTTGAACTCGGCTAATACAGCTTTTTTTAATTTTTATTTTCTGTTAGTCGTCTTCTGACGCCTCCTGATGCACAGCTTCATTGTTTCATCCTGGATTGTTAAAGCTGCTAATGAGCAACCTCGGAAGGAAGGAGATTATAATCAACCTCGCACCTGATTGTCATTTCAAACGCTGCTTGGCTCTGCTGTTGCAGGCATTCTGCAATCCGCCGGGATAACGTGACAAAACCAATTCATTAAATTAGCTCATCGCTGGCGATTAGGCTCTATCTGCTCCCACAAGTATAGTGGTGTCCAACTCCACAAAGGAAAGAGAACGAGGGGGAAATAAAAGAGTTTGTGGGCTTATTCTTGAAAGATAATGAGATCTGCACTGAAACAGGGCAGTCCTGGAAAAAAAGCCTCCAAGAAGCCTGAAGCTCAAATGAAGGGAAATTGGTAAAATATGCAAAGTGGCATTAAAGGCTACAGTTGCAGGTTAATTGAGGGCTTAGGAAGCTTTGGCTTCTTCCCTATTTCTCCCAACAAAAGTACAGAACGGAACTATAGGACAAGAAAGGAGAACACGTGCTGGAGCTTAGAAGGAATCAGGTGGAATTTTTTATTTTTTTACTAGACGGCAGCAGTAGCGATAAAATTCACCATGGTAAAAGTGAGGTAAACTGTTAAAGACGAGATTCTGGGGAAAGAAAGCATGGAAACAATTACCGACAGTTATTTTTCACAGAGTTTGTGTTAGGGACAGGGAGATTTATTTCTTTTATTTCTTGGTTACAAACCAGCCATTGGTGTTTTCTATATTAAAGCAATAAAAGTTCTCCTGGGCTGGCTAAATCACTGACCTGCCAGCTGACTACAGATACTCCTTAATATATAGATATAAACATACTGGAAGAATTAAGCATGTAATTCTACTGTAAACACAAAGGTGTAATTGTACACTCACCCTGTGCTTTGGCATCATGAAGCAGTTTTCGATCTACAAAGATAGAAAAGTTACTATTTTAGATTGAATCACTCAACGTTTATTCTGATACAGCGTGGCTTTTCTGGACTGCCACTTGAGTATGCGAGTCGTGTGTCACAGGCGCGGTGAGGGATGATGAAGCTGGACGAGGATGGCAGTAATTAGCGCCGTGATAATGTTGATCATGATTGAGCTCACGCTGCCAAAAAGTATCAACAGTAAATGTGGAAGGACACAGTCTGTAAACACACAGCGACTGGCTGGTTTTTTTAATGACTGTTACTCACTCTGGGTGCACAGGCCGCCCGTGCAGTTGTCTGTGGCCAGCGCCACCCCGTCGCAGAGGCGTCCGCCGTGTTTGGGTTCGGGCGCCGTGCACTCTCTGCTGCGCTGCCTCTCGCAGTCGGACGTGCACGCCGACCACTCGCTCCACTCGCTCCAGCCGCCGTCCACTGATGAAAACAGCCCCAACGACAAGGATGAGTATAGACAGATTTTCTGAAGCGCGGGACAAAGACGCTCACAAAGGTCACAGTGAAGCCCCGTTTTATCGATTCTTTGTTCATTGCAGTTTAATTAGTGATGCTGCGCCGGCAGAAACAAACAACTGTAGGCAGATAAACCAGTTTGTCACACCGGGGCGCAGCTGAAAATCTCCAGTCAACCTCAACGTGCACGTCCATACTGCGAAGACGTACTGAGGCAAACGCTCATAAAGGGAAAATATGCAAGCGGCAGCCTGTGTGTGAGCTGGAGAGAGAGGCTGGAACTTTATGATAAAACAGGTTCAAAGCAAAAGCTGCAACACTATCTGCATAAAAACATTTCCCTCCTCTTTGCAGGGCACTAAGGCCGCCGCATCTCCATCAAGCCTCCATTCCACCTTGGAATGCTCCAAAGGCTCCAAAGGCTCCTTCCTTCCCTTTAATCTAAACACAAACGCATCCTGTTTATGTTGGAACTCAAATGGGGTGGCAGGAATTAGAAGCTGGCAAAAGAAGATAAATTTAGAGGTTTGCAACCAGGCCCTTTCATTTTCTCCTCTAGACCTCATGGACATGTTTGGTGAAGTGGAGGCAATGGCAGATTTCATCTTATCTTGGGAGAAAATACTTGAGATTAGATTCTGCAGTTTTGATAAGTGGTGCCCCTCTGCTGTTTCTCTAAGTTTCTACTTGTTCTGATTCTCATTTTTTTTTCCCTCTCTTTCCCATCAATTTTCTATTCATTTACCATTTAATTAAACTTCACACTTCTGAGATAGAGGCCTAAATCATTGTTTGCCATTGTGCTGCTAACCTGCCGTGCTTCACATTTAATTTCACTGAGAGGAGAGTTCTCGCAACTTAAAAACCTTCAGACTTTTTTGTCTTTCAAACAGATGGAATTTTAAAACATGCTTCACTTTCATTCCTAACAATAATTGCCACGATGCTGAGATTAACCTTCACACATTTCTGCACTTATATATAAAGCTGGTTACTAGTGGAAGTAGAATTCATTGTTTTCTTGCACAAAGTTACTCAAATATAGCTGAAAATTCTACTTGGCGTGGCTAAGCAGCACATCTTAACGGTGAGGATGCTGCTCCTAAGATCAGTAACGAAGATGTTTGATCCCAGATTTTACTTTTGATCAGTTGAGGTGATGATAGGAAAAAACCTTATTTCATAAATTGAATATGTTCAGCATTTGATGTTTTTCCTGCTGCATGTCGAAGTAGGGATGAACAGACTGATCCCTCCCTCTGTCTCTGGAGCTGCTGGTTGGCTGACAACCTCACCTGCTCAGACCTGTGACTTATCTCGCCCAATCAGGCCTGCCCTGGCTCAGCTTCCATTCAGCTGTTGTTTTTCTGAGATAACCTTGATTGTTTGCTTCGTCCTGGTTGGAGGTGACTGCTATCCCATTCCCCGTCCACGTCCCCAGGGAACCTTGGTCAGCCACGCTGAAACCATCTGATCACCTGAACTACTTCAGCCCCTTCCTTTGACCTAACCTGCTCCCACTGCTGGGAGCCGCCGGCGTCTGCTTGGCCGAGACAAACCTGTGCAGAGAATTTGCTGCTCCTGTTCCTCCATTTGCGGTGGTCTTGAGGGAAATAAAAGGAGCATCGACTCTCTGAAACATCTTCTAATTGTTATTGTTATTACTGCACTAGGCTGCACTAGAGAACCCTAACCCAATTAAAAAAAAAAAAACATAAAAAAAAATAATCCACGCACTTTTGGATGTGAAGAAATGGAGCCCTACCTGGACACAAGGTGCTACAGGTGCTCTTCTGCACTGACATGCCCTCGCAGAACGCTCCTCCGTTGAGAGGCGTCGGATTTGTGCAGGTGCGGGAGCGTTTCTGCATGCCTCGCCCGCAGCGCACGTTACAAGGGGACCAGTCTGTCCACGATGACCAGCCCCCGTTCACTGGTGGGGCGAGAGGACAGAAGAAAACGGTGAAAAGAGGCCGAGAGAATTCTCCTCTCAGAAGTTGACCGTCTGCACAAAGGTTTATTTGAAGCGTATCCAAGAGCGTTTCGTGATGGGATAATTGAGCCGTCATTGCAACGATGATCAATGGCGTCCGGGTAGGGATTCTTTGATTTTTTGCCTGAAACGTGGTTGTTTGACTGACTCATCAGCTCAATGCCGCCAGACACCAGCAGGAAATGCTATTGTGCAGTCTGAATGAGTGACGGACCTCAACATTTGGCTGTCAGAAATGATTAGATGTATTTTTAAAGCACCTGCCTGAAAAAAAAAAGTTCAGGAACGAAACCACTCAGGCAAATTGACATCATTAGCTACAACTGTTGAATCTGACGGATTTCTTTTGTTGTTGAAACTGTAGAAACTTCAGAAATGGGTTTTTTAGTGATCGGTTTTGCAGCTCGTGCAAAAGTGATTAGCGCTGGTGAAGTTGTTTCACCCTTAATAATTAATTAACTGTAAATACTGTGCCTGCATGCGCCTCCTCGTTTGTGTGCACAGGGGAACACTTGCTATTATCTGCTCATCAGATTGTTGAATGGAAAAAACACGGTTAAATGTTGCGAGTGAGCTTTTACACTAACCAGTGTTGGGAGTTAGCTGTTGTGCCAACGTGGCAGCCGGCAGCCTATCTTTGCTGAAGAATTGTGAGTTTTCTTTGTGCGGAGTCTGCCATCTTACCGTAGACCACCACGGTGGCGGTCGCGCTGCGCCTCTTGGCCACGATGTTGCTAGCCACGCACGTGTAGTTTCCAGAATCAGACAGCTGGGCCTCGGAGATGATGAGACTGTGGTCGCCCGTTTTCTCAGTGAGGCCTTCAGAGATAAGAGCTTCTTCATTTTTCAGCCATTCCACCTGAAACACGAATCAAACACCTGTTTACTTCCAACCTTTTTTGTTTTTTGCCTTTCCTCTGCCGCCGGCCAGGATGCTGATTGAGCGGCTTTCTCACAAAATTGAGGCTGAAATGTTTCGACGCATTGAGCGCTTCATCGGTTCAGCGCCAGGACTGAGCATGCGGTTGTTTCCTGAGGGCGGACCTTTAATTCCAGGTTAAAGAAGTTTCATCACTGCCTCGGAGCCAACCTTAAAAATTCAACACAGCCAAGCCTCATCTCGGCTACAGCATTTAGAGCGCCACAAAAACACTCGCTTTTCTGATTTGCATGTAAACATTCTTCAGCTGGTGTCTTCTTTCCGTGGTTACGGCGTCATATAAATCTTCGTTATGTTGCTTTTGAATAGTAATTGTGATCCGAGGATATTGAGATGCTTGGATGCAAAGTCATTCCAATAATCCAGCCAGAGTTGTCAGAACCATTAAAAATGGGAGTTTACTGGCTTTATTACCAGTAAATGGATGAAGCCAGCTCAAATTTTTGTCTTCATTTGTATATATGAAGTGTTTTTCATTTCCTCAAACACTTTTTTCGTCTGCCGCGCCTTACCAGTGTGAGAGCAGACAGAGGTAGACAACCAGTCAGAGGGACTGATGCTTTAGATGGGGACATTCTTTATGATCACCAATCCAGGCTCTGTGTAATGAGTGAAAGAAACAAAGAACTACAAAATAGAGGACGCGGTGTTGATGTTCCGCTTCATGCACGGCTGCCTCTGAAAATTGCTATTAAGGTGCCACCGGCTTGAGCTTTTCATTGAGAAAGACGAGCCGGGGCACCGGGGAGCGGGTTTTGATTTATGGCGGTTTGTTTGAGGATTAAAAACCCCACCCCACCGAGAGGCGCGCTGCATCGGCATGTGATGCGGCTCTCCGGGGTAGGCGTGTGCACGTGTGTGCGCTAGTGGAGGCTATCCATTTGCCAATGGAACATAACAACAACCAACAAACTCTGAGATTGCTTTGCTCTTTCGGAGTGCCCTGGATGAATAAACTTGAGCTGGGAAATCAATAAATCAGGAGTCGCGTTGTCACAGGCGCTTTTTTCTCCTCTTTCTGACAGCCGGGAAAGTTCATCAGCCTTTTTTATCAGTTGGCTCCACAGCTTCCATGCTAACCGGAGGAACCACAATGGCAATAGACATCTGTCACTCCATCAGTGCCTGTCCTCATATTTTTTTACAGTCTTAGCGTCTAATGAACCCCTCCAGTGCCATCAGTGCTTTATTGCATCCTCCACAGATGCAGGTGCTCCACAGGACTGGTCTTTCTGCTACGTGTTGTTGAAAACATGGTCTAATTTAATCATATAAATGTTTCAGTTGTACTATGTAACTGCTTCCAAGACTAGCCTGGTGCTCAAAAAGGTTTTTTCCTGTTAAAAGGCAGTTTTTCCTGTTACTGGTGCTTGTTTAGGGGTCACTGATATTGTTTTTTATCCCCAAAATTTGTATATTTAAGGATGACTTTTCACTTCTCATCTTCTGACTGAATTCAAAAATGAGCTGGTTTACGCTACTGTGGTGATGGGGGCAGGGGGAGGTCAGGTGATAACAAATAGCAGAGAGGTGAAAGGGGATGTTTGAAGGTCATGAAGGTATATGGTGGAGAAAGGAGGCAGGGATGGAAAATGTATTAAAAAATGTTCCAGATCAGGTCAAACAAGACTTTTTAAAGCTGAACTGACAGTGAATCCATCATAAAATGTTCTAGTTTAGCTGTGAAAAGTCAATTTATTTGAGATCAAATGGCTTTTAAACTGTGCACAAGGTAGTCATTTTATTTTACACTGAAAAAAAGCAAAAGACTCAAACCTGCACACAATAAAAAGTAGAGCGATTACATTTAATATGTTTAAATGTCTGATAATAAATGTACTCTCAACCACTTGCTCACTTTCTCTGTGTAATCAGACGGGATTTATCAAGAGGTGTCAGAAATCAGACCTGACAGCGACAGACACTCAACCATTACGTTGCGCAAATTGAATACATTTGAACACTTAGGGAATAATAAATCATCCAGGAAACAGGAAACTCAACTATGTCTGATGCCAAACTTTAGGCATGTGCCACATTTGAATTACGCAAACACACATTTTTATTGCCATTTTCTAGCACAATACAGCAGCTAAAAATAATGAGCTGCAGAGAGCCGAATTGTTTCCTCATTAATCATTTTTTTCTAATGAACCACACGTGGTACAAAGTCATGGTTGTGCTTTATTACCCTTGAAATGTTATCAGCAGCTAAACTTTCATGCGCTGGACAGCAGTGTGAATTCCAGCTTATTTTCACTTTGTCCTGATTATAGTGACTGCGGGGGGTCGGTGGGGCAGGGGCCCCCGTGCAGACAGAGGAGAACATGCAGAGGTGACACAAAGATGCCCGGAACCTTTTCACTTTCACTGCCAACCTCCCCTATCAGGGCCATAATTCACATTTGTGGAAATGAGCAGATAAAATGAATCAAGTTTGCTCTGTTTTTCTCCGTCTCGGAGAAAATGGCTGGCATGTAATTAGTTCTGAACAAGCGTCTGAGCGCTAGGGTATTAACGATGGTGTCACTGAGATGTGCTCCAGCCCTATCTGCTCTAACGCTGCTATGTTCTACATGTTATTTCGGACCCTCTTTCCTTGTCATCGCTTAATTATTAGAAAACTAGCTGCTGTTTTTTCCAAAGTGTGCATAGAAAAATGTGTGTTAAGTCAACTAATGAGCTCTGGCTGCCTCTGTCTGTGTGGAGGTCCATTATATTTGATATACAGAGGCGCACGTTTCACAGACTGCTTGCAATTTTGTTTTGTTTTGGTTTTGGCTTAATTCCTTATAATAAAGTAAAAATATTGGATGCTCTGCATGTCCCAGGTTTAGCATTCATGCCTCTACTCAGGTGCATCTTTTATTGTTGTTCTGTTTTATAAAGAAGGTTTTTTTGGCATTTGGAATGAAACAAACTTAGTAAGAGACTATAATCTCTAAAAAACAGTAGCAGAAGAGTAGAACGCAGAGGGTTGAAGGCGTCGGACTAACATCCTTTATAGAAAAGGAGCAGTTTTGCTCGCGTCCTCACAGCCAGTGACAGATTGGCCAGGAAGGTCGTTTGTAACTGACCCCGTCACCGTCCCTGTCACCTGACTGAGATTATCTTTCTGATCACAGCGTTGTGATTTAGAGCAGATGAAGCTGCACAACATATTTTAAAAAAGCACTGTCACTGCCGTATTTACATCTGAGCTGTTCTTGTCCTGGAGCTGCTGTTTCTCTGTGACTCCACCTGCCGAACATTACAACAAACACACGAGTGTGTTCCAGATATTAATCATTCCTCAACAAGGGCTTTTTGCAAGCTGTGGATTGAAGGCTTGAACCTGCAGCTGACTGGTGACCTGCGCTTGCAGACTTCCACACCCCCCTCATCCCGATCCGGAATAAGTGGAGGTTAAGTGGAAGTATATCTTTTAAATGGGCTCCACATCCTTCTGTGTGTGTTGGATTTGAAATGAGGTGCAGTCTTGATCTTTAATGCGAGTTTTGGAGGAAACAACAACAGTGACCAAAGGTGTGATTATGCAATTGTTCTGAGCAGTTATTTAAAACTTTCTGGAGACTTTTGGCCATAAATCAACAGTCTCGTCCTTCATTGTGGACACCCTGTTTACGGTAAAGCCTTGTTCCTTTTCACAAAGCGAGACCACAATTTGCATTCGGCACCGTTCCCAGAATCCTGCCTTTAGGGGAAAGTGATAGAAAGATGCACATGCTGATGAGAAGGCAAAGGCAGGACAGACTCAAATGAGCCTGATAAGCTCATGCCTGGGGAGGACAACGCACGGATTTGCTTAATTGGCAAGATTCGTTCCACTTAGATAGCAGCAAGCCAGAAAGCGCTGCTGAACCCAGACCACACCTTCTACGGCCGTCCAGGCCTCGCGGCCGACTGCCGGGGGCGTTGTGGTGAGGTGTCAAGGTCGTCAAGTTGGCCGCTGCACATTTAAACTGAAACCTGATCCCCCCACTGTCAAATTTGTTGCCGGGGCAGCCTTATTTTGCTCCCATCTTGGTGCTTCATTTCCATTCCAAAAATGCAAAAAAACGAGTTTGCTGCAATTTGAGAGGAGACTTAAATGGTCACCAGGGAACACTGGAATCCAGACAGCGCGGACTTCCGAGCTCCTCAATAGGTTTGTTTGTCCCTGCACGCAATCCAGACGCTTTGGTCCGAAAGCAAATGTAAAAAGTCGAATTTGCAATCATTAAATGTCGAGTGGAACTGACAAGAGGAAAATGAAAAAAGCAGGCAGTAGGTTTTGTTCTATCTGATTCAATTATGTTTGAGTTTTATTAACAAGTGCACTTTCCTGGAGCTCACCCCCGCGCTGTCATCCCTCACTCATCTGTGGCCTTTTTAAAATGCAACAACAACAGCTTCACACGGAAATCACAATAAATCCACAAACAGCAAATCTGACAGCAGCGGGGACGGCTAAACCTTTGTTGTGTCCCTGATTAATTCATTACGCTTATAGGAGAACACTCGACCAATTCAGGCTGGATTAATGATAAAACCAGAAATTATCTCAGATTATTTCTTGACTTCTTTAGCTTTGAAAGCTCAGCATCAGGCTGCTTGGAGATCATTTTTGTCTCCTCAAAGCTTTGAAATATCAGACTAACTTAATCAAAAGGCTACTGTAATTTGATTGTGTTGCCATAGCAGCACTTAGAGCACATGCATTTTATATTAAAATTAAGAAAGAATGGAAAGAAGAGTGAATTAATGAAGCAGTGATCAGTGCTGGATGGATTTCAGCAGAACATGGTGGGAGTGTAGGCCTGGCTGCATAGCTCACGCTCCCCCGGCTGGGAAAGGAGTATTTGATCTCTGTAAAAGTCTTTCTTTTCATCTTTTCTTGAAGAAAATGTTTAAACTGCAATTCGGGACCAAAAATGAATAAGTGGCAAGGTAGAGAACTGAATCTTAAAAATGAATCAACACCTATAACCCCATCCAAGATTTCAAGATCAACATATGACACAAAATATGTTTTGAACCCTTATCATAGCTGAAATCTGCAACTACGCTGTTTGCATTATTTTTTCTTCATTGTATTATCAGTTTTAAGTAAAAGCACCTGAACTGGATTTATGTTTTTCTGTCGATTTTCTGCAGTTTGACTTCCAGTGAGCACAGATTATTGGCTCCAGTGATGCCGGGATAGTTAAAACCACATTCTCTGGCCTCCACAGCAGGCTAGTAAACCCCCCGCTAGCTTAGCAACAGTAAAAACTGACAACTTGAAGAGAACTGCAACAAAAGGATGTTTTAAGCAGTGGCTCATAGATTTGGGTCACAAAGCACCGCACAAAGTCTCAACTCTGAATTTATTCCCATCTCGTCATTTGAGCTCTTATTGCCAGGTCTAGATTTAGCTGCACACATTCCTCAACAACTTGGGTATTAATTTCCATCAGGATTAGCTGAAAATTGTACACAAGTGCACAAGTTAAATAAACAGTGTGACACGAATAAATATGCCTCCGAATATAAATGCGGTTCAACAGATCGTGACCTTAATTCCTTCAACTCTGAGTGTGGCTGAGCTTTGGCTTCCTGTCTGAGCCGGATTTCACAGGGCTGGGTTACAAAAACGGCTTTAACCTCTGAGCAATGCCTAAAATCATCAGAGGGAAAAAGTACAGCTTCATCCATCCCAGACTCGGAGTATTTTTTTTTAACTCGGCGCAGGTCACACCGGAGAGAATCGGAGTTGTTCCTGCATTATTTACTATTACCTTTCTTTTTGTTAGCCTGAGACGCATTAATGAATTCATGAGGAGTTTGATGACCACAATGCATGAGGGAGGCTCGCGGTACACCGATGCTCCATTTGAGCGAACTGAATCATTTATCACACGCACACACACGGGGATAAACACAGTCGTGCCTCGCACGAGTTGGCCCTGAAAGACAAGACCCCTTGTGCAACTGCTGGACTACCTGGATGTCCCGACTGAGGGGCATCACTCTCCTCTTGATGGCGACAAGAAAACGCTGGCAGGCCAAAAGCGCGATGGCAATTCATACTTTTTTAGCGAGCGTCTGGCATTTTGTGATGGGCGGGTTCCCTTCAAGCTGCGTGTGTCATTTTGCCGGGTAAAGGCAGACCTGCTGGGGCTTTGATGGCAGCTCCTCTGCCCACTGGACCCTCACAGCACAGCCTGATCAATGAGAGCCTCATTTCATATTCATAGTCAAAATTACACCAGCAATAATGGATCTGCTATTCAGGCGCTGACAAACACTGGGAGTCAGGGGGGATGCTAAGACATGAATACATGGCGTATGAATAAGTCATGGCTGTACATGCTTTTACCAAAACGCAGCAACCGTGCACACTTGTACAAGAAAGATCACATACAGAACGAGCCCAAGGACCTTCGACCTTTCAGCTGCAGCACTGGTTTATGCATTAAACTGGAAAGCAAAGCGCAGAGGTGTGCGTCACTGCACGAAAACAGAAGAACATGCAGCAGAGCAGGCACATGTCTGCTCCGCTCCAGGCAAAGCACCAGAAAATACGACCTGTCTAAAGTTCGCAGGGCCCTCACCTCAGCCACAGGCACTCCCTCTGGGGGACGGCAGTGCAGCACAATCATGCCATTCAGAGGCACCTCGGTGCCTTGGGGGTCTTGCTCAAAGTTCTTCCTCAGGTCTGAGAGAAGACAAGAGAGAAAAAAAGAAACATGAAATGCACTTTTGCGTGCATACATAAATGCACAAGATTTAAGATCAATCAGGGGTTAAAGGTCACTTACAGGCAATTCGGACAGTTGCCTTGCGGCTTTTGGAGGTTCCCAGATGGCTCCAGGCGACGCACAGACACCAGTAATCCTCCGGGCCATGAAAATCTTCCACCTGCTGACGTGACACGTTGATCATCACTTCACGGATTTTCAGCCCTGCAAATGAAAATGTTGATACCTCCGATAAGAGACGGCGATTTAAAAAGAGGGCGGAAGAAATTCATATCTTTTGAGATTAAACGCAGGTGCACATATTGCCAGGAGAATCAGAGGAGGCCAGCCAAAGCTGCTGGGCTGGATATTAGGATACAGGTCAAAGCGAAAAAACGAGGCATCCTGCTCACCTCATGGTGGAGACTGCGCTCAATCGATATATATATACCGTAATTTCCGGACTATAGAGCGCACCCTGATTATAAGCCTCACCCAGTATATTTTTAAAAGAAAAAAACATTTTGTGCATACATAAGCCGCACCTGTCTATAAGCCGCATGTGCCCACATTGAAACATGAGGTATTTACAAAGAAAGACGGTACACAGAAAGAGTTTTCAAAGTTTTAAGAATATACCTTAGCTTTTCTTTCCAAAACAGTGCCTGTGACGCGACAGTAACACAGCAGGAACACGGTAGCACAGCACTAACAGGGCTGGTTTAAAAAAAACGGTAAAAGTCACTGAAAGCCAGCTCGACTGCTTTTAACTTGAAAGCTGCGTCATATGCATTTCTTCTTAACATTTTCCATGATGAGGGTCTGTTCATGCTAATTTTATTCATGGACAAAGCGCGAAGTTACGTTAAACTTGCATCTTCCTCGACACATATATTCCACCTGTCTCACTCTTACCTTTTCTACTCGAGCGCCCCTGGCGGCCGTTAGAAAAAAATGCATACATTAGCCGCATCATTGCATAAGCCGCAGGGTTGAAAGTTTGGGAGAAAAGTAGCGGCTTATAGTCCGGAATTTACGGTATATAGATCTATATATATCTCTATAGATTTATAGAGATCTATATATCTATATAGATCTCTATAGATCTATATATATAATCTCACAATGGGGAAATTGCAGTGTTCCAGCAGCAGTATGCATTAAGAAATAAATACTATAAAAGGCTTTAGAAAAATAAAAACAAAATATTCTACAGCTAACCAGTAAAAAAAAAATAGTACAAATAAGCTTCAACGAATGTTAGCGGTGAATGTTTCTCACGGTTGATTTCCATTTGGGAAATTTGACAAAAATGATCAAAATTTAAATAAAAGATAAGATATGAACAATCAACAACATTAGTGCTCATTTATTCCTCAAAAACATATGTAATGGCTGCAATTAAAACTAAATGCCACATTTAAGCCTTTCTTGTGACAGTCAAATCATCTTTTCTCTGCACCAGGGCTTTGATTTAATGTCACGCAGGTCATTCACTAATATCTGTATATTGTCTGCGATAATGAGCTGGGCCTGAGATGGGCATTTTCCAGAGACAACTGATGAGGATTTAAAAGGCTGGTATTTCAATTAAGCCCGACCGTGCACAAAAAAGATGACAGCCCAGACCATTAACACGTGATGGGAGGCTTTATTGGTTATCTGGGAAATTGCAGCTTTCAGCCAACAAATGGAACGGCAGAAACCTGAAATTCGCTGAAGGAACTCGGAACGGATTTATTCATATGTGGGAGCAGAGCTACAGCTGGCTATTGTTTGATTTCAAATTTTCAACCTCATCACTTTTCGTGGCGCACAATTAAGTGTGCACAAAAGTGGGGAATTGTGGAATGACAGAAACAAATGTTGAACCCCTCAGAGGAAAGGATGGCTGGGAGGGAGGGGGGGCCGAAGAAAGGCCCGAAAACACCTGAGCTGTCCTGCTATAAAAGCAGCAGCAGCAGCAGCAGAAGCAGCAGCAGGAGCTGGAGCACTGTGCATCCTGCCATTAATCACAACAGTCGCATTAAACACAACCTAATTATACTTTAGTCTGCGCCAAGTTTAATTTCAGTTATAACTATTGGGACGCAAGCTGACTGGCTGATTTATTGACATCTTTGGTTCTAATACAGGGGCAGTGCAGTGGAGGTGCAGCATGGAAGAAATGTGTATGTTTACACAGATGCAGTCTGCACACACACACACACACATAGGTGTATTATGTGCATGGGGAATGGCATTCTGGGAAATTTAATACAAGTTTTTCCACTGTAGGAGGAAAGAAATAGAAAAGGGGGAGGAAATTACAGCAGCCAGACAAAGAGAAAAGATAGAGAAAGAAATCAAAACCTGCTTGCTGGCGGACGCGGCTGTAGGTAGCAGTGCCTCAAAAAGAATGCATGAAATGACTGATTGGGCACTGGTGCGCTGTCCCAAAGATACCCGGGGCACCCAGCTGCCTGGCTCTTTGTACCCTGATATGACAGCTGTGAGGCCGAGCCAGGTGTGGGTCTTTACAAATGACGCCCAATCAGTAGCATTTAGCACAGGTGGGCTCCAATCCACATTTGGAAACTCCTGAAGGCTGGCAGAGTTCAAGCGTCAAAAGGGTCATTTAAACAAACAGCTCGTTAAAATGCAGCTTCCTATCAGGACTGTTAATGAGACTCTTTCTTTCAATCATGTGTGAATCTCCCAAACCCAGGACGTTATTCATTGTTGCCGAGGCCTTGAGTCTCATCCACATCCTTAACCTGCTACATTAGGATGAAAGCTCTGCTCCAGCCTTGCTGACAAGGACACTGTGTTTACTGTTCCTGCTTGAACCGTCTCCTCAGCTGAGCGCTCTTTATGCGCCTGCTGCAGAGAGCTTTTCAATGCATTAGCAGTAACTCAAAGCATTGATGAGGCCATGAGCGCTTCATTATC
>CAAE01014764.1:756143-879300 GCA_000180735.1 Tetraodon nigroviridis | reverse complement strand
CGTTGGTTGGTGAACTGATGTTCAGTACAGCTGACAGGTCTTGCTTAGCAACACATCTCAAAGCAGCTGTTTAAATTCACTGTAAAGCTTCTCTCCTGCGAATTATTGCTTAATTAAGCGGCCCTGCACGGCTAGAGGAGTTGTCTCTCTGCTGGCTTTAGTGAGGCACAGACAGCAGCTTAGACATGGGCCGGGATTAAATATAAACTAATAATGTGAAATGAAAGGTTATCACAGGCAGCCTAATGAAGTAATGTAAAACAGGAAGAAGCTCTGAAGGCGACGTAATTCTCCGCAATAACCGTCTCATCTTATGTACAACAAACACAGGCTCTCCATCTACCCCTCAATTTTCTAAATTAGAGGCTGGAACTGGCGCTTGATGAGGAGAGGAGGATGCAGACTTACTGGCAGAAATATAAAACAGATGAGTGTGGGGAAATCTGTCATCATATTAATATGAAGTGGGATTTTATTACCCTCCACTTGGGCTTAATGAATCAAGGAGGGATGTATTATAAAGGGAACTGGCACGCAGAACGAAGTTCGGGTTGTTCTTCTGTGGTGCCTTCAGGAACCTTAGAGGGAGTCAAACATGCAAGATGCAAAAGTTCAGGAATAGGAAAAGAAAAACAATCCTTTTTATTATTGTTAATGATTCAAAGAAAGGAAACTGATGAATAAACAACAGTTTCCTCCTCTCTGTTTGCAGGGTTTGGTGCTGCAAGCGAACAAAATGACTCAGTCTCGTTTCCAAAGGGTTGTTTTTTTTTGTTTTTTCCTGTCTGGCACAAAGTGGGAACATTTATGACTGCTGAGCTAAAATAACATAAGGAAACAAAAGAGATGGTTTCCATTCCATTTCATTGTACAATGCAGCTGTGAAATCATAAGTGCCTTGAGCAAAATACCACTGCTGAATAGAAGAATACATTAGCATGGACTGCTGTGATGTGATTGTTTTCTAAATGTTGGAGCAATTTTTTTTGTTTCGCTTCTGTGAACTCTGCTTTTTAGATGTGCAGCACCAATGCCCAGATGTAGCCTGAATACCGGGATGCTAATCTGAACCTTTTTTTAAAAAAAAAAACACACACTTTTAAATTTTGCAGTTAAAATAATCCGAACACAACCTTTCACTGATGCAGCTGTCACAACAAAAACAATATTTACATAACGTGCAAGTGATGTATTTAAAAAAAAAAAGTTATATATATTTTAGCATGAGACTGTAATTTGTAGAGCAAATTATGGATAAATTAGTTCAGAGACTGAAGTTTGCCGTGTTCCCCCTGCAGCCTTGTAATCAGCTTGCATTGACACCGTGCTGCCAGTAATCAAATGCATTCACTCCATGTTGCTCATCATACGGCCACTCATGTTGTCATCATCAGAATACATAACAGCCTTTCGGCATCCTCTGATGTCTTTCGGCTTCCTCTGATGTCTAGGCTGCTGCTTCTGGCTCCTGACAAAGCAGTACAGAGCTCAAGCAAAAAAGAGCTCAAGCACAAAAAAAAAAGAGAAATAACCTCCAGCCTACCTCCTCCATCATGCTCTTGAATAGAGTGCTACAATATAACCTCACACATATAACCTCACACTTAAACATTGCAATTACATACCTTGATTCACTGAAATAAATAATATTTAGATATAACCTCAGAATACTGAACCCAGGAGACTGAACACAGCAGTGCATGGTCTACTTCATGGCTACTTGAGTATCATAGAGACCCATCTGAGCTTAGGGGACGTGGGGGACAGAGTGATAATGAGAATGACATTAAAGAGGAAGACATTAATGGTTCCTTAGTTAGTTTGTCCTTAGTGAGTGAGCACTATTATGGGCACAATTATGGGACAAATACATGATGTCACGATCTCAGGATCTGAGGCCAATCATTGCAGCATTACACGTTGGCTGATGGCTGATGGTGGATACCCACTTCCAATTTCAATCTTAACCTTCTAAATATATAATCTGTCGGAACTGCTTCGCTGTCACTGATACTGCAGCATCCCAGATCCCAGAAACATGTCCCACGTCCCAAGAGAGAAACGCTCTCAACTTCACAGCAAACATTTCAAATATGGGTTAAAGATGCGTCTAAGCCGAGTCAAGTCGAACTATTCGAAGTTAATGACAGGGAAACACAGATGAAACATGGCATGAATGATGGCAGTAATTATGGAAGCAGCAGGACGCCATCTGTCAGACCACGCTTCATGTTTTCAAACCCCGCTTCATTTTCATATGTTTACCCCATCAATTTTAATATGTTCATGGCATCAAGTTAAATGTGTCTCAGAAGTATGGGCTCTGCTCTTACTGGCGTTTCAGGTGTGTTGGGTCTTTCGCTCCTGCTGGCGCTGGGTGTCCCTTGGGCCGTTCCCACAAGTGGGCCATTGTCTTCCCTTTGGCCGAGCCCACAACGTGCGGTTCTGAGCGGAATTAGCCGGGACCTAAAACGAGCAGGTTCAGAGCACAACTCGACATGATCGCGGCTCAGCTCAGGATTCGGGTCGCAGTTATCTTTGAGCGGGGGTTTGTTGGGGATCCTGTTCGAGGTTTTCCTCCAGCTGCCGCTGTTCACATTGCGGCCGATGCGGTGGAAGCTCGGAGGGAATGTTTGCGCGATGTGACGTTGCAACGAGCAGCTCGGGCGTGTGGAGGCTGCGAGGGCTGGCTCGGGGGCTGACGCAGACGAAACCTGCCAGACAAGCAGAACATGCTCCCAGCAACATCATCCGCCTGGTCACAGCTGTGTGTGTGTCACACTGAATCCTGGAACCAAAAGGAGGCTTTACTCAGCGCATACATAATTCAGCCGCTAAAACGTCACAGCCGTTTCTCCCGTGTTTATCTGAAAACCAGGCCTGAGCACAAGTGGCGGTCCTTTGTCAGACGCTTCATTTGCACGCTTTCTTTAGCTAATGGCAGATGAAACTGAGAGACTCCCAGGCTTCTCTCCTCCCCTCATCAGTCCCTCTTCTTTATTGGTCTGGTGTGACGCCTACTTGATGGTATCTCGGGACCAGCGAGGATCATAATACTGGAGTCAGTCTTTGTCGGCGCTTCAACGGACACAGATATCTGTGCTTCCTCCATCCACCCAGTATTCAGCTGCTATCTCTTCATCGTGGAATATGCAGAGGCAGCTATTCTCTCCTTCTGGAGACGACTGCGATGGTGTCAATTTTCAGCCTCTCTTTCGCACCCTCTCCCCCACTTCTCCATTTCCAATGTCCTCTTCCTCCCCTCTTTGTGTTATCTTACTATCAGGGTATCATTCTTTCAGCTAAAGCCTACACCCACAGATATCCCCTCTGTTCCCCCTTTCTTTCTGCTCTTCTGTCACCTCGACCTTCTCTAATTTCTCCAGTTCTATCACTTATTTTAATAAACTGTAAACTGTAAACGTACAGTAATTGGAGCTTCATTCACGTTAAAACAAATGATTCCAAAATAAATCATATGCTGACATACATGCCTGAAGTGTGATAAAAAAACTGCTGGAATTGCTATCGAAACCAAAGCGCAGCTCCAGCTGTTCGACAATTTGCAGCGTTGGGCAGAAAATGTGATCGTCATTAGAAAAAAAAAAAAGAAGACCGCCGTCTTCTGACGACTAAACTCTTCAAACCGGAGGGCGATCAGCAGAGCAATGCAAAATGATGGGGATAATTACAAAAAGAGCAAACTGGCACAAACTATGGAGACAAAAATGCTAGATGTGTGGCCATGGTCACGAGTGGCGATGGGCTTTGTGGCAGCTCTACTGAGCAGGATTTCAATATCCGCTCAAGGTGTTACTCTCTGAAAAATAGTGATCTCCGGCCCACCACCACTGCCAGCTACCTCCCTTATTCGTGGTTTAAGTGAGGACAGCTACCTGAAATGCCTTAAAAGAAAGCAAAATGCTTGTGGAGCTCCTTAAAAACTCTCCGCAGGTGGACAAAAACAGGCTTTGGTAGCACATATTTACACTCTCCTTCATCACACTCTGAATACACGCAAAGAAAAGACAGGGCTGCCTGGAAAAGGAGAGGAAAAATATCAGGATGTCAGTTTGATAAGATACAGCAAATTTAATTCCACTCCCCAAATCTGAATCAACAGATGTGGAGGGTAGTAATAAACAGCTTGCTGGCCAACCATTACGCTCCCTCGCTTCCCTCGGCTCTGTCGTTCTCTGCAGAGCATCACAGAAATGGAGCTGATCCCGCTGAGACGGCGAGAGTGGAGAATTATGAAGCGAGGAAATATGTACGTTTACACAAATGGCTGATTTGTGAGTGGACGATTGGTGCGGTGTGGTATTAGAAATGCACAACGCAGATGTCAAAACCTGCTCATGCAGTGAATTTATACCAAGCCTAATTACCCAGCGGAATTTGCTTATGATATAATATAAAGTAATTACAGGCCCACTGTCAGCTCTATGGATGATTAACAATTTATCTTTTTCTGTTCTTGCTTTAAGATGTTTGAAAAGGGAATAACGCTGTGAATTTCTTCGGCACTTTCAAGTATGTGTTGGCGGTTCCAATTCCAGCACATAATATATGCATTAACAGAACTTTTACAGAACAGTGTTACAGAACTTTGCTATGGAGAAGTAAATGATCTTCTCCTCAACCAAATCAAGTTAATTTGCTGTCTGACCCTGAACTACCACGGCTGCAGAGCCCTGCAGGTACATCACAAGAGGGCTAATTGAAGAGTCACAGGCTGGAGTGTGGAGCCACCGACTCTGCGCTGCTGGGAGTGAGAATGTGTAAAAAAATGACAAAGACGACAGCGCAGAGGGTGTTTTTTAATTCATTAACCTGAATAATGCTTCCGCCACTCAACCTAATCCACTCACCTTGTTTTTCCGTGCAGTCCTGAGCTCTCTCAGGCTCACAGAGAAGTGAACACTTTATCCACTTTCAGACGTGCAGATCTAACCTTTAATTTAACTCGGTTTGCTTAGCTTAGCTGCAGACACTTTGGTGAATCTCTGTCAAATCCTCCTTCATGTTCATGCAGATCTTTCAAGGCTAACAGGCTGATTAAAGGCATGTGTGTGTCAGTTTTTTTCCCCCCAAGACTAAACCCTCTTTTTAACACAGATGATCTTTGACTCTTATTAAAGATTCGATTGACTCTCTCCTAAAATTAACTAATTTGACTTATTTTCAAAACAGGTGAAACTGCTTGGGACCTTGTTTGCCTTCTCTCTGATTAATAAGTAATTTAGGACTTCAAGTGCACACCCAGTGCAAAAGCGATACAAAAAAAGAAAGAAAATGAAAGCATAAGAGGATGTGACAAGTAAGTTATAGCGATAATACAAATCTGTGATTAAATCCATCATAGAACGTGTGGCTCATTTATGTGCAATCAAAACTTTCATTGGGTTAATTAAGTGCTTGCAAACAAGATGACTCAGCAGGAACAAATTTAACTAGTACAAAGACGTGTTACAGTATTTACTAAGTAAAGGTGCTGCAAATAACAAAGGCTCCTCTTTCAAACCAACCTTACACAGCAATCAACGGTGCTTCGGATATGAAATCATATTGCATGAAATTGTCTCAATTACGAAACGGTTCACAGGTCGAGCACAACAGGATGTAACAGGATGTTTACTGTCTTTAAACGCAGCGGACACTGCTGTACCTGCACGTATTCGTGTCCAGAAAAAGTGCACCACTTATAGCTTATTTTCCTCCTCGGAAGCGTGCCCTCGTCTCTGTAAACTCGCCATTTCCAAACGGCTGCTCTGATTGCCACTGCTGTTCAGAGGAAATGGGACCAGTAATGAGACCAGCTGAGCGCTCTGATGCCTCCATCTCTGTCTTGGTTTTCTCAGTCGAATATTTACGTAGATACAGTACAGACATATGTATATAAACCTCACGGCTGCCTGTTTCATAGCGTGGAAAAGGGAGCACAAATCTTCCAGTCAGAATATTGTGCCAACTTCTATGACTCTCTTGGCAACAGCAACTGAATCCTCAGAAACTCTTATGGATATTCTCTTCCCTCTGGCTCCTCTTTTCTTTGCTGCTCAGTCTCCTGGTAGGCACATATATACTAAAAAAACAACAACAACAGCAACAGTATAAGCTAGGACGTGTGCCCGGGCCATGTCAGCCTTTGGAGAGCGTCTCCGAGGACTCCGTCCTTCGCCTTCCAGCCCCAGGTCAGACAATGTGAGGACATGTGTTGTGGAGTGTGTCTGCATTTCATTCACAGCTTACTGCTTTAATAGTGGCAGTGTTCTGCTCTTGCTGAAGCCAGAGGCCATGCTAGACTCTAACAGCAAAGATCCAGCTGTTCAAGTGCCTCCTGCTGATGAAGCGGATGAGCAGCCAGGAGTGCCTCAGCTGAGCCCCAATGTTGTGTTGGTCTTCTCGGTCCGGTTCTGCCAGCTTTCAAAGCCTTTGCAGATGGACGCTGTCAGCCACAGATATTTGCCAAAACCCGGGTGGTGTTCCCAGAAATCCCATTGATCTTGTGGCTATTGATGCTAAGATATTTGAGGAGCAAGTCTTACATCTCTCTGCTGGCTACCCTGGTAGAGAGCAAACAATATGGATGTGGGAGATTCATCTTAAAATTGAATATCAGCAAACACAGTGAAGCGAGATGATACAATATGTAGTAGAAACACATATACACTTGAATGCACAGGCTAACATGTCTGGGTTAAGCTAGTGCATCACATCATTTCCAGAAAAAAATGATCCTTCTGAAGGTTGTAAAATAGACTTGTGCATAAATTGACCACACAACCTTTATTTGTGTCGATTTTCCACAAGAGAAACAGATGAAACCGCTCAAAAGGCAGAATCAAAATGAGGCAGCAGAGACAAAATGACGCCTCTGTAGAGCTGATTTGAAAAAGGGACATGAAATTGACTGGCACCTAAACATAATGACGCTCTCACTGCGCGTGAATCATATATTAACGAGGTGTTTTTTCCACATTTGAAGCTTCTGAGAGGAGGCTCTTGGAGCGTGTAATCAGTTAGACTGAGTGTGGGCTGTGAAACAGCGCCAGGTCTGGAGTTCTTAAAAACCAACTGATATTGGCATTATTCTGGGAACATTACCGTCTCCCTCTCAGCTTCTTAAACTGCTGTAACAATTTCAGAGTGTTTTGCTGCTGTACTAGAGGGAGTTTTCTGCAGAAACTCCATGAAAGTTTATCTGCTGTGAGCACCAAAAGTGCACCAGGTGTGTCTGTTTATGTTGTCCCAGATGTTTTTGATCAGCGATAGACAGGAAATGATCTACTGGTGGATGCTGAACGCCTCAACATTCATTTGCTACTATGTGCTGTCAGGCTCTTTTCTTGGTTCCCGACCTTTGACTGGTGACGATTCATGTTTACCTACTGTCCTCGATGTTTCACACTGTATAAATTGCCATCTTGTATATTTTTGAGGAGCAAATTGTAAAATGTGTTCTTAGGTAGTAAAATAGTGATGTTATGTGTTGACAGGCCTCAGTAGCTTCCAGCTCAAAGTGTCAGTTGGAATTGCAATTACTGTGACATGTCCTGACTGTCTAAATTGTAAAATACCGGAACTACTGAATTTTTAACATGATCTCATTGCAAATGTTCCTCTCCTCGTCTCACAGAAACACAGCTTCTGTGTTCTTTTCTCGTTTCTGTCTCGGCGGAAATGGATACAAATGGCCATAAAGAGCCAGATGGGAGCGGAGTACTGCGGATCCAGACTGGAGGTCGTAAAACTTTAGAGTTCAATTGCTAACTCTGGGGGGAGATTGATTGGTGTTGTGTGCAGAGTGTGACACCAGTGTTGGGGATTGAATAACAGCAAATCCAGGCTTCAAGCAAAGAGTCGTGCCGACCTGGGAAATAATTATGACGTACGGTTTTGTGGTTTTCACCTCCCAGGTACAGTAAAAACCAGAACAGCACCAAACATTAAGCCGCTTTCAATTCTACAGTTTCAACAGGGTGTTGCTTTGTTTTTCTTTTCACATTTGCCATATAAACAACCTTATTCATGACCTATGAGACGACGGCGAGATGATGCAATGGAACAAAAACATATAAAAGACATTTCTAAAACCATAAGGGGTGTTGTTGGGGCTTTCTTGTGTGTTGAAACAACAAAAATTGCATTTCAGCAGGTTGCGTCAGTTAGAGTACAAAGCCAAACATGCCAGTGCCTTCTGTGGCCTGACAATGTTGGCTCAGTCACGTGCATGATATGACTCACGCGGTGGAGAAGTCGTATTTGCAGGGCTGCACGTTGCTGCAGGCTCTGTCATTCAGCCGTTTGCAAAGTTCACTCTGAGGCTTTTACGATTTTAGCTTTTACGATAGGGTTGAGAATGCTCTGCTCCCACATCAAACTGATGGGAGGAGATTCCTCGCATGTGCAGGTCTGACTGGATGGTATGCAGCTATACTGCCTGGGTTCCTGCCAAGGACGATAATTGCAGCTGTTCAAGGGAATCTGTCTTCTGAAACGTAATCCCAACAGGTGTTCTACTGTGTCGCAGTCTATTGTTGGCTTTTGAAAACAATTCTCAATTTTGAAAATGAAAAAAAAAAAAGACAAAAAAAAAAAAAAAAAAAGAAATTTCTGCAGCTGGTAGCACTCAGAGAAGAAGAGGCTCACTGCAGAGAAAATGGCCTATTTCAGATCTAATTAAGTAAGAAAGCAGGAATGAGCTGCAGTTTGCAGTTTAGGACACAGAACGACAGCACGCAGCAGTCAGTCAGTCAGCCAGTCAGTCAGCTGCCTTCGCCCTGGCCGACATACACGCCTGTTTCTGCTGTACCTGTCTGCAGGTCTGTGTGCTCCTGAGACATGTGCTGGCTCTGGTGGACCCACTCGCCGTTGCATTTGAAGAAGATTTGAAGAGCAGGACGCGCCTGACAGCGGAGCTTGAATGGGATTGCTCTTGATGATGTAAGCGTCCACGGGCTCCTCCAGAAAACGCGGCAGGGTCACGGTGTGGCCGTGCTGCTGGGCTTCACCCCGGGGACCTGAACGATGGAGACATTTAAGAGTCAAATCAGAGGGAAAAAAAAACAGGGAATCAATAAGTCATTACAGAAATATACCAAGTTCAAGCCATTTCCCATTTCTCCCCTTTTAAAGAAACCTGCAGTTTACCTCCATCCACATACACACACACACACACACACACAGTCATATAAATTCTTTCTAGACTGCTCTTTGTCTTCTCTTTCCTTGCACTATCATTCATTGTCTCTGGCTACAAAACCAGACCCAAATGGCGGCCATTACTCCTTAGAGAGACGTTGTGCTCACAACAAATTGCTGTAGAGCAAAGTTTGAGAAATAACCGAGCTGAGCAGCAACATCCTCCAGTCCATTCTTTGCAGCCGCTTTACACGAACAGCATTTACATGAAGGGAATTGTTAAGAACAGGAGTTTACACAAAGGCTTCTTGCAGGAAGTTAGGAAGTTTTTTAAAGTGAATGTTGCAGCAGAACCATTTAAATTATCAGGGAGGATAAAATTGTCCTTTCAGTCTTTAAAAGATGTGCATTTCATTAGTGGGCAGTGCATGATTCAGGATACAAAAAGATCAGTGATTAAAAAAAAGAAGCCAAATGGCTCTTCTCCCCTCTGCATCAAGAATCTACACATTTGTAACTTTAGCCGCTTAAATGTCAGCAAAGTGTGGAACAAAGAGTTAACTCAGTTATTAAAGACGCCGATGAGAACAACAGAAAATACTGCTGTGGTGAACAGACGTGTGTTCTAGGCAGCATATTTGGCTTTCTCGGAAGCACTGCAAGTGTAATTACACTCTGACTAATCCCACTAGTTTGCTGGAGCCTCTTCTATGCACGTGTAAAGGGTTTAGTAAAGCAAACTGTCCCGCGCGCACCCCCGGTTGATCCTCACTGCACGCTGGGCGCATCTCCACAGTGATGGTGGTACCTCTAAAAACCCCATCAGGATTAGAGAAGCCACTCTTTCTCTCTCCCTGCTGTGCTGCTCCTCTAATCCTCCCTCCTTTGCTGCTGGATGTCTTCTGATTGAGGGGAAAAGATAAAAAGACTGTGCAATTTCCCGGCTGTGAATACCACAGCGCAGCCGCGACGTTCGGTGCGCCACTTTTGTGTTTCCTTCCTAGTTCCTGGAACTAAAGCTGAGTGAGGAGACATGTTTTTAAGTTCAAAATTACGGGCTCCAGGCGAGCTTTTCTTGTTCAGCCTGCTCCAATTTCTTTTGCATTGAGTGCCAACATGCTGCGCTTGTGCTGAGACGGACGTGAGCGTGCATTCAGGCGCTGATAGATGGGAGCGTGAATACACAAACAAACAGTCGTTAAAGGAATGCACAGCCTGCCGTGTCCTGACTCATCCGTCACTTGATCCACTGTTATTCCAACGGCAGCGCCTCACAACTGATTACTCAAATAATTAGAAGAAAAAAAACTGGCTTTGTGTCAAATTGAAAATATTAGTGGATCTATAACATCCCATTCAATGCTACACATAACATTTTAAATAAAATACCTTTTGAAAGAAACTAAATGAGTTCTGATGACATTAAAAAATCATTTTACCAATTATATATACCCATGAATCAATGCAGGATACACGAGAATACATGAATATATCTGGTTTCTTGGGATTTATTTACATGAATTATGCACAAGTGGATCATTTATACAACCGCAGTGAAATAATTTTGTTTGCTACTCAAAAAAAATCATTACTCAGTGGCATTACACCGTCCCAGTGCAGCATAGTGGCTCACTGATTGACTATTATGAGCCTGGCGACAGTGACAGAATATAAAAGGTATAAATAATAAAAACTAGCAAGAACTGGAGAGATGAAAAGTGAGCTAGTGCATCTTTGTTGGCCACTGCTTAAAAGAAACACAGCTCAAGCAACGTGGGCGTGTAATGTTGGAGTGTTTTTTGGAGCTGTATCGTATCTATTTGTCTTTTTGAAATCGCTAATCCATCTGACGGCGCCGACCGGTTGCTTGCTTTATTGGTATTTGTTCTAGTGTTTCTCGGCAGACCGGTGTGGTCTCGTGATCTGCAGCTGATGCTTCAGTACAACACAAAAATGCTTCTTTAATTTGTAGCCTCAGGCTCGCGTTAAACTTTTTGTACTGGATATGCACACAAGTTCTGCTAACATCTTTGTGGTTGCAACAAGAAAAAAATCCGAGAAAATCAGAGAATTTCTTTCCCCAAGTGCAGCTTCCAGCATAACTGCGGTTTTTCCTGTCAGTTCAAAGTATTTGCAGCATTTAGTGGAAATTTAATAGAATTGGTGGAGACAGAAAGCCATGTTGACTGCACTAATTTGGCTTTAGCAGAGGTTGTGTCACACAGAGAAAGATAAGTGCTGCTCCAGCACACAGACGGGAGGGAGCAGCCAGCCAGTTCCGGCTAAGTCTGCAGACAAACTGCTGTCCCCATTCTCAACCTGTCCGATCCTGCAGAGATAACAGGCTTCTGGACACAAGGGGAGACCGTCTTCCACTCATCAGGGGGTACGAGTTCAAGGTGCAGGATGGAGAGGCTCATTTCATGTTCACACAGTGTCCAAATCTGCCTCTGCCAGGAGCTGCAGGAGGGGGCGATGCTCTGTTCAGCGCTCCCTGCACACAGCAGAGTCAACACAGCCTCACCCCGACTCATCAGATCACGACACATCGGACAGATATCGCCTTTAAAAGATGGATATCCAACAGATAATGGACCCCCCTTAGCTAGCATCTAAAAACTAAATTCTGAAGCAGGTAGAAGGCTGGCAGGAGCAGAACTTACACCTTTTGTCAGTGTTGCACTAAAGCTTTGTTCTGAAAGTGAAAACAGCAGCACCATGGGCTCCATCCCTGTTTGGCAGTATCTGGGCTTTGCAGACAAGAATATAAATTAAACAGAGTGACAATCAAGGGCTGGAAACGACTGCAGCGTTAGGATCCAGCTGTCTGCTAATGTCAGCCGTGCCTGGAGACAACAGTAGAAGATCAGACGCTGTCGACAGACGCCTTTCCCTCCTAACTTCCAGTCAAGTGCTGCAGCCACAAGATTCTTCATGATTAGCATTGTAGTTTTTACATGACGGTTTGTCTTCTCTCGTCTTGTCTCGTTACTGTGGACACACTTTTTTTTCTGCTTGTGGCGCTGTCACAGCGGCTCACCCAGCATCAGACTACCACCAAATTTCTGCTTGGATCCGACAATACAACCTGCAAACACTTTCAATTCCACCTTCTGGGATCCAAAATATACTAGTTTGTGCTCTGCTGACTCTAACTTGAACCTCTTGTCTCTGCTTGTCTTTACAGGAAGCCATTGTTGCTCTATTTCGCTCCTCGTTTCTGTCAAATTTGCACCATCACATCCTTCAATCCTACTGGAATAATTAGCAAAACATCAGATTTGTTACCTTAAATTGGGCAAATAATGAGAAGCAGTCTTTGAATCTTAATCCCTTTAATCACGACTGCCTATGCTTGAAAGAGTTCTAATGGATACAAATGGCGTGCACTTTCAAAACGCCGCCACTTTGTAGACTTTGCAAATTAAATTAGGGGTCCTGTTAATTGTATCCCTTCCCAACCTGCCATTTGTTGTTAATGAGTCATGTTCATTAAGACACACTGGTTTTAAATACCACAGCCTGTGGTGAGTGACGCAAGGGTGATCTGCACATGCAGAAAGAAAACACCTTGATTAGGTTTGGCTGTGAAGGAAATGCAAATGATTCGTCATGTATTATTCAGTAATGTCTGATAGTAACCATATAGCTGTAATGATTTCCCGCATTCAACTTGGAAGAAACAGAAATAAGCAATCTTTAAATGTTGAGTCGATCGGCGCCATTTAACTTCAATCCAAACCGTTTGCAGAAGCAGCTGCAAATTTGCGAACAATTTAATTAATTGATTCAAAGTTTTTTGTTTTGTGAGAGAGAGAATGGTGTGATTGTTTGTTAACGGCTCCGTCGTTGTTTACACTTCATAATTGGTTTAGAGATATGCTGCATTGTTTGTTGAAGAATGAGAAGCTTTTGTGGATTTCAGTCTTGGTATAACGGCTGAGTTTCAGACTAATGCTCGCGTGAATAAATACGACCTGGCAGTGGTCAATGCATTAATTATACATGTGTTTCTGTGGATCTCTGTGAGGCAGATGGATAGTCTCGATCCAGGATCAGAGGTGAAGCTAGCATAGGAGATGGAGGAGTAGGGAAACTGGTGAAGCAGATGATGGGTGGGTGTTGGAGATAGCGAGAATCATCGGGGGAGCATCTGCTCAGATAAACCGCGTGCACTGCAGGAAGATGGGAGAAAAAATAAAAAAACCAAAACTACTCATCATTTAAAGAAAAGTCTTATAAACCTGAGTCCAGAGAGGAAGGTGCTCCTTGAGAGAGTCTGGAGCACCGGAGGATCACAGCTTCTGCAACGTGCGCCTCTGGAGTCCCTGCAGAGATTTCTGAATGACATCTTCTCCGCGGGGAAAGATAGACAGGAATAATGATTTCTTGATCTCTCGGCAGAGAGAGCCGGGAATGTTGGAAGCTAGTGAAAGCCAGATTGTGTCTGGGGCTCTGCAGACACCTCAGCCGGTCATCCTGGAGGCATTCACATGCCAGTCTGACAGGTAATCAGCTGCTTAGTGAACATAAGCGATGCAAGTGAAAATCGAAGTCAGAAACACACCACACAGCGTGGCCTCCAAAGAAAAAGATGCCAAAACACTTACTTCAAATATTGATGGGAAACTCACTTCTGTCAGGACACAACTGATTTGTGCATACACAAACCACACACGCACGCATGTGTGTGCACGAAGCACAACTGAAACGTTTCCCAGAAAAACACACCAGATGCCAGCTGCTGTCCAATCCAAACAAGGATAGATAAATGTTTGCTCTGATGGCGGCAGCCTTCTTTTTCACCGCATTGTTAATTATTTCCATACATTGCAGGAAATCTGTCTCGGGCAACATGTTATTCCTGTCAACATGCAGAAGCCTTATCGGAGCGACGGCAGCAATTGGGGGGGGGGGGGGGAGGGGGGTTGCTAACCTCTTGTAAGTACACCTAGATGGAGGAAAACCGTGGAGAAGCCCTACACGCAGGCTCCATCCAGATAGCAGAGGTGCTGCTGAGTGTGGCACGTGAGGCTGCTCTGGCTTTATTACGGGTTTAAAGCAATAAAGGCAAGCTGCCAGCGTGTGTAAACGCTACAAACGCACTCAAACTGTGCTGATGAGGATTACATTTGCCCAATATACGCAATGTTTGTATGCACCAGCCGTAAATTATTAATGGTGAATGAAGCATTTCTGCTAATAAAACATGTTGGTGGATGACTTTGAGAGGCTGCAGAGACCTTGGGCGCTGAAGCCTCAGCGGTGGTTTTATCCAGTTGCTACGTTGCTGACAAACTCCATAAAATTGTGAGGACTTTCCAGCTCTTTCCACTGTGAAGATGACGGCAAAGGCAAAGGAGGAAGATTTTAAAAAAGAAGAGGAGGAGGAGAAGGGGAAGAAGGCTAAACAGTTTGGCCACTGGAAAGAGTGTGAGTTTGACAGCTCTGCTGGGATGCAGAGGCTGAGTGAGAACATGTGGTGCTGCATTTTAGCTCAGTCATTTGGACCCATGGGTTGTTAAATATTTGTTAACATGTTTAATTGTCTCGTTTTATAATTCCCCAAGTGTTGTTTGACAGATAGGGAATCAAGCTATCTCCTATATAGACTTTATTTTAATTTTGTAAACATTCAAACACTTTTTTAGTGAGATGTGAGGAAAACTATGTAAGTTGGGCTCGTAGATTTTGCACTAGATTTCATCACTTGGGCATCAAAACTGCTAATTTTTACTAGCTGATTGTGGAAAATAGGAACAGAAAATACTTTATTTGTCCTTCAGAAATAAAAGCATTCTTTTGTTTTGTACCATTTTTATGGACTGATAATTTAACAGAGTAGTTTGAGTATTAATGTTCATGTCCATGATGCCGCTAGCAACTCTTTTTTTAATAGTTTATATATTTTTGGGAAAAAAAATCAGTAAAAAACTAATCTCAGATGATTTCTGTTAGCACTTTTTTGTCAACATTGTGTCAAAAAGACAAAACAAATATAACACAGACCACACAACAGGGATGTGTGTGTGTGTGTGTGTGTGTGTGTGTGCGTGTAGGCATCATTTCTGAGCGCGTCACCCACAAACACCACGGCGGTGGGAGCGTCTCCATCGCTGATGTGACAGCTTCCCAGCTTGGTTCTGGTAGATGTCGGGGAAAAAAAAAAGTGCTTCCCTCAGCTCTGCTGATAATCAAAAAGTAAACATTCCAAAGTAAAAGTGGGTTGCCTTGGATGTCAAAGTAACCCCCAAAAAATAAAATCAGGAGAAGAAAAGAGCTGCATGTGTGTCTACGGCTTTCGTATTCAGCATGTTAAAACAGGAGGATGTTGCTCCTGATCAGCTGAGACATCAGAAACGCAGGTGATGGATGGTAAAAATGGCCCTTACAGGATTATGAAAAAGTTTATCAAATCACATCTTTAATATACAATCTATAATAGATTATGCGTATTACCAGGGCGACACAAATGATGTGGTGCTCATGCATTCTTGAACACCTGAATGAAAACTCATAAACAATTTATAAACCAGCAACATTTATCAAAAGTGCAATTAAAGAGTAAACAGTGTTGCAGGGAGCGGTACAAGGCCAGCAGATTTAAGCGAGGTGGATGTGTATCGCGCAGCAGCGTCATTACCTCCTGCTACATTACTCATTCTGCGTGTCCACTCTGCTGCAGTTTAGAATGCCTGTGACTGACAGCGACTGCAGACAAAGGAAGTTAATTGCTTACTTACTCTTTTCCGTATAGCCTTTGATCCATTTTGTCTTTTCTGACACAGAGGAGACAGCAACATAATTAAAGGCACTGTGCGAGCGCGCACAAACTCCAGCTCCAATCACACGGCCGACCTGACAGCTCACTCTAATATGAGTGCACTTTGTAAAAGGTGCCTGATAAATAAGTCAAACTCTAGAAAATTATCCTCTCACACTCATTTTCCTTTCCCTATTTTACTTCCTGAGTGTTTCAACACAGACCAAAATAAGGTCAGTGACTCAATTACAAAAGCAAAGTATGAATAAATAACTGCATGGTTTGCTGTAAATGTTTCATCTGCCGCATCTCTCTGCTAATGCTTTTATACACTGATTCGGTCTCTCTCCTAAATGTCAAAAGTTGCTCTTAAACATGATTAAAAGATTTTTCCCCACAACTTGGGGATAATTTGCAAAATGGGGTTGCACTTTATACTCAGCAAGGTGCTTTGTTTACAGCCCTGAGGACCACCACCAGGAGCTCTTTGTTTAGAATGTGCGGACCCTGGTGTAAGAGCTCATAATTGTTATATTAGAGAGGGAAAATACACGACAAAAGGCTGAGAAAGAAAAAACCTTTTAACTGCAATCTACAAAGGTGCTACTTTGCTAGCTTTAAAAACTATTCTGCAAAGCGAAAAGCTGCCTGTCAAACTTGTGTTTGTCTTTTTCATTCATATGAGTCTGTTTCATTTAACGTCAGCCAGACTTTTCCACTTTAGGAGTGAAGAATAGTAGATATATTTATAACTGAAAAGTTGCCCACAACAGCCGGCTCATACTAAATTGAAGACTTAATGGCACTATAGGTTTTAAGGAAGCAGTTGGAGGTCTCATTGGCATTTAAAATTCATTACAATCAAACACCTGCACAGTGCTTTTTCGTGTCCCCTGGTGTGCTGGTGTCTATCAAAAAGAACCATGTCTGGTTCCCCTTAAAAAATGCAACAAAGTAAAATTTCCAGCACCTCCTCTCTGACTGAGTGCTATTCTCACACCTCGCCTGTGATTCCTCTGCAGCGAGCGGAGGCCGGCGGTTCAAAGCCCAGCCGGTCCCAGCGGAGGTCTTCAAACGGTACTCTTAACTGCCCCAGTAATAAAACCCGAGTGGTGGGTGAAAAAGCTCTGCAGTAAATAGCATGTGATGGCGAGAGCATGAATTATAAACAAGAGAACAAAGGTGAGGTAAAGGTTATATTTAAATTAGCGCCTGCATTTAATAAGCTCAACTAGATGTTAAATCTGGCTGGGCTCCCTTCGAGAAAGGCCCCTGATGGCAACTTCCAGAGTCCTGATGTAGTGTGCCAAGAGATGCCAAATGAATTTTTGAAGATGCTGCATGGGGCGCAGACTTTAAGGCTGAACGCCCTCATTTGTCAAGCTCAGATGGACGCGGCGAAAGCGTGTCAACACAGTCTCGATGTTGTCGTACAAGCACTGATGAAGGAGTGGGGGTGCAGAGCGAGTACAGGCAGACATGCTCCTCACCTGGTGGTGTTTCCTCTGCGCTCTCTGTCCCACACACGCCCATTATGCAACGAGATTTGTGCCCGGTATGCAAACACCCATGAGCGTCGGGAGAAAACGACGTGTTGCATACTCAAATCTGTCTCAGCACCAGTGTCTGAAACTCAGTGACGGTTTGCTGGACTCTGGTATTGGACTGCTGGTACACCTTTAGACCACCGAAACCCGCTGCTACAACAACCTGTGCGCTAGTGAACTCAAGCTCACGCTCTGAGTCACAAGCCTCCCTGAGTTAGAGTGATCATCAGCTGGGTTGGGTGTGAACAAGGCAGGATAGATTATCCCCACAGAAATCAGCCTGGCTTGTATAAAATGATGTGTTTGAGCGCGTGCAGATGTATATACGAGCACAGATAGCCCGCTCTTCGCCAGCAAGGATCAATATTTTAGTGACGTTTGAATGAAGCCATACCAGAGTGTGAATCCAATCATTTGCTGCGGCAGTGCAGTTGATTTGCTTTTGATCCTTAAAGAATGTCTCTGATTTAAAAATACATTTGAACTCAAGGCCGATGGCTAATAAACGGCGTGAGGAAGCCGAGTAGATCCGCGTGATTAAATGTTGCAGCAGCTCTGGGGTCTAGAAGCAGGTCTGTGCGATCACAGCGACACTGCTAATATTGCTTTAATTGTCTTGCGTGATGTAACCGAGACCCAAGAGCTGTAGCAGCATACAGAATTACAGAAGAGTCGCGGGAGGTCAAGGTAAAGCCGCCACTCAATCTGAAAAACATGAGCGGGATCCGCGGCTCGCCTCCTCTTTATGCAGCTCGTCCGCTGTGGACGTGCACATAATGTGCAGACAGATACCTTGGGTGAAGAATAACTATGACCTGCGTTATTGACCAGGAGGCTCGAGTCCACATGCACATCGGTCACAGAGCAAGTCAGCAGAAGTTGCGCCGACTCGTCTGAACACGTTCTTCAATTAACGAAGGGGTTTGCCAAATGCGGGGATTATGGCTAATCCCGAAAATTGACTGATCCCATAATGCATTGCGAGCTGGATGAATGTCAGGAGAGGAAAAAGAAGAATATGTTTTAAATTTTAATATTATTCATGGGTGGAACTTAATTTTAATTAAAGATTATTTTGTTGACATTCGTGGTCCAAGGCAACAGACAGGTGCAGGGCAGAGGGAAATGAGAGGAAGCTTGACAGCAGAAGCTCTGGGATCAATATCAATTTCCCTCTGCAATACATAAACATCAGGCCGCAGCCTAATCCTGGTGATTTAAAAGTCGCTGTCCGACTTCGACAAACAGACTCTTTTCACCTGGTTAGCTGACCCCGTTAAAAATGACAGAAATTTGAATATTCATCATTCGGAAACTCTTTAGGCCGATCAATTGCGGAAAGCCGGAGGGATCTCTGCGGTTCTCCCAGACAAAATCTGATTGGATAGAAAGGATCCAGTTGCATGAGCCCTCTCCTCACCCAATATAAATCAATAGCCAAGACCCCTCTGGTGGATTTAGGTGCTTGTTAGCAGGTCTGAAACTGCTGCATTAGTATCTTCTGATGCACAGCCCCACCCTTCTGCTCCCTGCTGGCGTTTCAGCCCACTTTTGGGTTCGCTGCGGGTTTATCGGAGCGGTTGCTCAGGTGAGCCAACGCAACCGTGCATTCATATAGGCTTTTCAATCTCACTGAGGCGCAGCCGGATCAGGGGAGTGCACACGATTAAATCAATGGCCGACCGCTCGAGTGCTTGACGCAGCATTCTTGTTCAGGCCCGTTGCTTGACCGCGCCATCAATCCCTCGCAGCCCACCTCCTTTGTCTCCATTGTCTTCTCATGTTTTATGGCATGATGGGATAACACCGTCCGCGACAGCATCTGCTCTCTGGAGATATAGGATGCATTTTTGTGGACTTCATACTATCTGTACACTAACAGATTCCTCCACGGGAGACGGCGGCGGGGTGACAGACGGAGGTGGCAATGCAGCGTAGCTCTGAGAGAAAAAAAAATCTAATTTACAGTTTGCCCCAGAGGTCAGGCTGACGGACCAGGTCCGAACATCTATCAGATAAATCGGCTTTAGGGTGCTGGCAATCCACTTACGGACTCCACCTTCTGTCAGCCGCCCTGCCTGTTAAGTGACTAAATTGCGCCAGGGCTGGAATAGACAGGACACACAGGAGATCTGTTAAAGTTCAAGTTCTGTTTGAGCTGCGGAGCCTTTGAAATATTAAAAATGTCAGAACGCAACATGGATAGATGTACACGTGTCATGAAACATTCAGAGCAACTGACAGAAATGGCAATATTGCAACTGGTTGGCAGCGCTGCCTATTTAGCCCGTGTTACAGTGTAAAAATACTACAAGCTGCTGAGCTTCTTCCAAAAATGCCTCATCTACTGACCGAATACCTCAGAAATATAAACACATTTAATGCAACGCCATGGTAACCACCATCTTAATCACGTCAACTTCGTTTCAAACCTTTGGAAATTAGCTTTAACCCTCCTGATGGCTGCGGAGGCTTTGGGTGCAGCCACGTTGAGGTGCATTCTCCACAGATTTGAGGACTACTTTAAAGAGTCCTCATCGCTAAAAAACAACATCTGCTAACGCAGGTGCGCTAGTCTGCCATTAAACTGCGTCCAAGCAGGAGAACTGTCACATGCTCCCACCATCTTGTCAGACGTGGCAATTAGGAACATTGAGCTGCGTGTCACTCCTGCTGCCTTGCTGACCTCTCCCTGACCCCACCGGGTGGCTGGCTCAAACTGCCGCTGCAACACCTTCATTAGTGCAACACGACTGCTGTATGTCTAAGCAGACGTGCACAGTTACGCTGCAGTCAGTGCAACACAAAACACACTGTTGACTTAGAAAACTAGAAATGTAAGTAACCTAGCCATGCTAACATCACTTTTACACCAAACTACCCTGACCTGCATCACACGGCGGTATAAGTGCTGTCACTAAGCAGGAAAAAGCAGCATAACAGTATGTGTACAGCTGTTACCTCTAGGAGGGAAGCTAACTGTATATTAGTGTTCAAAAGGAAAATGCTTAGTAGATTTAGTCACCTCTGTCCCAATTTAATTCATTCTGTGTCATAAGTCATTAAAAGTCCACTAAACTTGCACAAAATCAATACATCACTGATTAATGAATTACTAACTACAAGTATAAAATGTTTCAAGTATTGGCAGCATGGGCCTGAAAGTCAGCTCTTAATCCTGCAGTTGGTATAATTAGCATATCTCCCCAGCCAAGAATGTGTGTTTCTCATAATTAAATGCATGTAATTTATGTGGTTATCAGGTACATGGCAGGTTAGATTAGTTAGTTAGTTTGGATCTATTTATCAGAATCAGCCGTTAATTGGCTTTCGGAGGCATAAACTGCCAACGGTTACTTTGGATGGCTTCATGTGCTACATTGTGTGCTACATTATTCCAACTGAATCTGCATCCACCCATCGTCTCTCCATCTCCCATTATTCAACTGCTGTGTTTTAATTTAACTCTGACTTTTGTTTCTCTGACATTTAAAAAAAACAATCCACCAGAAGAATACATAAAGCCAAATGGAGCGACTAATTGATCAGACAGCTTTAGCGAAGTGTTACTGCGGACTCAATATTATTACTACATCGACCTACGAGGGGGAAATTAAATTTTGGTGTCCGACAAAGCTGTTTGTTTTAGAGCCCACAAAGCACAAGCTCATTGATAAAGAAAAAAAGAATAATCCCGACTGCAGCGAGGCCCCACACTGTTCATTATGCAACTGAATTGCGTGACTTTTCTGCAGCACTGCTGGATGATAATGGAGGTTCTGTGTGCCTGAATATGAGGCACAAGTACAACACCGAGCATTTTCAGGTCCTCCTCCCTTTTTAATGCATCAGGGGAAATGTTGCTGCTCGGGCCACGGGTCGTGTTCGTGAGCGACGAGGTTATTTAGAGACTGTTCAAGACTTTTAGACAGAAATTCCATGCTGGAAGATCTAGATCTAAACCTGGAACCAAGGTGTTAGAAGGGGGTCTACGAATTACCGTAGACAGAAAAAGAGCTAAAGGAAAATGAGGCTGACAGGAGGAAATGAAACACAAAACACCTGCTGTTGTGCTAAGGGGTGAATTGATGTGCTTCATTTGGTGCCTCCCGTTTAAAGAGAGGATAAAGGGAGGACATTGGGTTTAGCACAGAGGCTGTAAAACAAACACGGGGGGGGACGCTAACGTGTCAGCGTGTCTTCTCTGTGTGAGTGTTGGTCTCACAGCTCTATTTGCCGGTTGGCGTCTGTGCCATGACAGTCGGCAGAGTAAGTGTTTTATGACGTCTCTGTGAGACACCCTTGACAGGGACACCTCCTCTGTACTATTCCTGTCACAGGCTCGTTAGCTTCCCCCCTCACTGCTTTTCAGCCTTTTCTCCTAACCTCTCCTTAAATCACTACCCTTTTTTCCTCATCTCTTTCCCTATCCATCTTCCCCAATCATCTCCCTCTATATAGCCCTCTGTCCTCACAAATCTTCCACAGCACTTCCTTCTGTGCAGTCTCCCACACTTCATATTCTTCATACCGCCTCCCTTCCTTTCACACACACACACACACACACACACACACACACACACACACACACACACGTACAGTAATGATGCACTCTGCACCACATTTATTTCTGCATCATCCTGCAAGTGGTTCTGTTTATACCTAAATATCGGGCAAACAAGTTTAGAAAAACAAAATCTCTGCTCTGAATTGCAAAGAGGAAAAGATTTTGTGTCCATCGGCAGCAAGAACACTGAATTACTACCTCTTTAATTATTAAGGATCTAATTCATTTTCCTGATTGTAGTCCTTTCAACACAAACTCCTCTTGATTCTTCTTTCCCTGGCAGCAGTTTTTGGCTATAATATTTGCACAAAGCTTTGGAATGGGTCCACTTATTGATCAGCGTGCAGCTCAGGGGCAGCCGTCTGCATGCGGCTTAGCTGGCTATGCTATAATTAAAGCTGAGACAAAGGATGCGTTGCACTGGCGCTGATGGAGACCCTGCACGCCTTCACTGCGTGCAGATTTAAAAACAAAATCAGGGGAACAGTAAAGCTTTGTTTCAAATAAAAAGTAATTTGTTTTTGATGTCCCGCGAGGCTGTCTTTGCTTCCCAGATCTCTGACCATCTGTTGCAGAAAGGCAAAACACCAAGCACTGTTTGGGGTTTGTCCTCCAAATGCGTCTGAGAGGTGTGCTGGGTTGCAGCTGAGAGCAAGTGGTGAGTCTGGATGAACGTGGGAGTAATGGGGAAGAGAACATGAGGAGGAGAGAGAGGAGAGAGAGCGAGAGAGAGCGAGAGAGAGAGAGAGGTCTTCTCCTCTTAGGGGAAATTACCCCCAAGTGCCAGGATGATTCACACGAAAACAGAACACAGTGTGTTAGGCAGATGTCATACACTGTTAGAAGAAGGACAACACACACAGGAGTGACCCCCCCCACCACCACCACCCCACACACACACACACACACACACACAGATACGCAGAGGCTGTTTTTCAAGAGCCATTTCATTTCACTTGATCCCGTGACATGGCAATCATCGCCATTTTGTCGTGTTGGATTGTAATTGCCCTGAGTAACCCGAAACAATGTCAGATAGGAAGTGGAAGAAAGACAGATGAGGGAGGAAGAGAGAACAGCAAAAAAAAGATTAAAGCGGCTGGAGGAAAGGAATCACTTCCTGTCTCTCTTCAGCTCGCAAACAGGGGATAACAAATGCGCCGTGGCGTCCGTCCCCTCTGAGAGGTGTGTGTGTCAGATCTTTATTTTCTCCTCCTCCTGCGTACAAAGATGAGACTTGCGGCATCATTATCTGCTTCTCGGTGTTGTAATTGCAGCTCTCCAGAATATTAAAAGAAACACTTCAGGTCAATTAATTTCACTTTTTCTAATTCTCCTGTGAGCTAAGAGGGACTGAGGTTTTCCACGAGAAGATGCCCTTTATCAGAGCGTCTCTGCCCTGATGCATCCACACATCCACTAAGATGTGCTGTACATGACCGCAAAATAGGAATGAAAGATGTTAAGATGATGCTTGAAATGCTAACATAATCTTGTTTATGTGAAGGCGATACTTCATAGACAGATGTCGGATCTTCACTCCAATTAGTGAATGTAAATATGTGTGGCAGCATGTGGCTCGTCTGAGCGTGAAAAAAGGTGCAGAAATTTCAAGTGAGTCCTTCTGTATGTTTCCTTCCTGGATTATTAGGATCAGCATCATAGGGACAGTGATGTTCCTTTTCCAGGAATTAGGTTACCTGGTTAAAAAAATAAATAAATAAAGATTCCTTATCATAAGTGTGGTTTGCTTTTCCACCACACCTTAAAGTTATGTTAAATATAATTAATTTAGGCCGGAAACCTCTGGGGGAATGGCAGTTCTTAAGCTTCCTATAACATTGCTTAAGTTTTTTAACTTCTCAAAACTTTGTTCCAGGTTGTTGGACAACTATGTTCTGGTTGTCCTGATAAAATTCCTGCTCCACAAATATTTAAGAAGAACTTGGTCCTCTAGCAGCTTCTCTTCTTCTGCTCCATTGTCCAAATGATAAACATAAAACGGAACCTGTATAAATAATAAACACGTTCCTAGAAATGCCGTGCTTTCGATCTGCAGGCAGAGTTTGGGGTCGGGGAAAAGATTTTCCCAGGATAATTTCAGTAAAAATAAAAGCCGCTGCGCTGGAACTGAAAAAACAGAAGACTGGAGCGTAGACAGCAAACAAGTGCACTGAGTCAGTGGAGGAAGTCAAAAGTCTATTTAAGACACTTTGCTGTGGTTCTTTGGTTATCTTTCATACTTAAAACTTTTTTATTATTATATTATTTTCATTTTAACACAAAGCAAACTCAAACAGCGAACCCGACGAAACGGTAACACCTTTGTTAATGTCAGAGGCTAAGCGAACGTTTACCATCTCTCATCTTCTGACACAATTTCCTTCATCTCCTGAGCTTCCTGTTTTGTAACGATGGCATGCAGCCCGTTATTTTACACTGAGTTTTCCTTCTTTTTTTTTTGATCACTGTATATCCCTGAGGAGAAAACTGCGCTTAATGGGGGAAAATCGAGGTGCAGATGCAGTTGAATTGCTGAGAGAAGTTTAAAGACAAAGAAGTCCTAAGTACCTCCCCGGTGATCAATTACGTTGAATCCAGATCAATAGAATAGCAACAAAGACGCATTTATGAATCCTGGGAGAGACGTTTGAAAGATTGTGAATGATGAGAATGCACCAAAATTACACAAAAGTGTGAGCCCTAAATTGGAACCAGAGAGTTTTGCTGCTGCAGAGACACCATCATTCATCTTTGAGCTGCTCTGAAGTGTTTTGGAAGTTTTCATCGTAAACAATCCTGTCAATAATGTTGTCAGTTCTCGGCCTCCTTCCAGCGCTTTAAAATGAAGATCTAACTGCATTAAGTGAATCAAAGCCTATCCATTAACATTCTCTGTGTAGCAGTTGGTTCAGATTGCAATCAGTGGAGGAATATAGGCCATCGCTCACTGGAGGGAAAGCACAAAACAAAAGCACTTTTTAAGGATGTGTTTATGCTAATCCGCGCAGGCGAATTCCCTCTTCCATTTCTGTTGGTTTGCGATGAAGACCAGCATTCAGAACTCCTCATTCTTCAGAGAAATAAAAACTAGATTCTCCTTTTCCATTAAATAAACAACATGTTCCGGTCAATGAACACTTATTACAGTCCATTAGGGCAGAACAACGGGCATTTTTGCCCCTCCTATGGCGGCTTCACACATTCATACGCTGTAGTGACAGAGGTGATCAAAAGCAGCAATCAAATCAAATTAACAGCTTGGGGCAGGTCATTAACTTGCAGCAATAACGCTCCTGTACTGTGTGACTAATGAGGCTGCAGACAAACAATTAAGGCTAACGCCACAGCTGAGCTTTCAGCGCGAGGCCGAACAGCTAAAGAACAAAACATCCACGTCACTTTCACCATTTGATCTATATAGATGAGGCTAATTGGATTTCTGCTGCTTGTGTATTGCAGATCCAACATTTTGGGAGTCAACTGCCCTCTACGCCCGGCTTCGGCCTCCTCCCCCCTGAGCTCGCCAGCTCAAGAGTCCCAGATTGTCACGGCGTGTCATGTGTCATGTCAGGCCAGCAGGCGACCCTCAAAAGTGGCAGGGCTGACATCTGTAAAGTGTCATAATGAGATCTTTTTGGTGAGCCAATGAGGTCCCTGAAAGGCTGGAAAGTGGCGCTCCCAGCTGGTCATTATCTGCTCCAGTCGCTGCGGAATCATAAACAGTCTTTAAAAAAAAGAAAAAAGAACATCCCTCCGATCTCAGCCCGGGCACTATCATCTTTGGCCTGATGGAACTTCCATTTACCCATCTTAAACAAACGGCTATTTCAAGATCCTTAGTAAGTGACCTGCTTTAAAGTACACTTGTTTTTTTATTTTTACAAGGTCTTTATGAAGTGCTCTGTAACATGACTGCTTCAACCTGATATGGCTGTGTACAAACAGCCTTGAGGACCGTAGGAAGGCAAGCGGCTCATCTGTTTCAGTACAAATTTCTGCTCGTTCCTGCGTGCAGGCACGTCATCGCTCATCAGGAGTGACTTTATCTCTCAGGTGCCAAGGATATCAATGCCAGCGAGACAGCGGATGGCGTGAAGGTGGAGGATTCAACAGGGCAGAGCTACAACAATGGGAGAAAGAAGAGCGGTGTGAATGAAGGTGGGGGGGAAAAGAATGAAATAGTGATAGAGACATAACATGAAAGGTTAATGAACACCACTATTGCCTGGGCTGTGTGATCTTTCTCTGAAACAGGTCTGGTCCCAGTCTCAGATGCGGAGCCAGAGGCTGGCCTTGTTACCACCATTACCGACCGTGGGGGCTCCAACCAGAGCCGGTCACTCTCAGAAACAAAGCCGGAGATCCATAAGACCAGAGATCAATATGGACGGTGAAGGTGAGGGTCGGCCACGGGCGCAGACCTAGTGCGTCCACAGATGGAGGGAAAGGACAAATAGAGGTGTCTCGTTTCACCACATGAGCTCTTCTGAGTAATGAGCCGAGTGAGGTCGTAACTCACGCAGCGCATGCTCGCCGACTATGTTGGGATAAATTTGGAGGTAATTAAAACATGATCTATCCCCTTTAATGCACTGAAATGTTTCATTAACACTGCGAGGGAGTGTTAGTAACAGCCAAAATAGCCTTAACTGCCTGGTCTTTGAAGCATTTAAAGTAAAATAACTGAATAAACTTAGACATCCAGATGCTGGAAAACGCTATCTGCACAAATTTCACAAGACTTTCCTGCTGCTGTGAACCAGTATCGAAGAGAGGCTTAGCAACAATGCTACCAAAACGGCTACTAGAAGAAAATGCAGCTCAAGCAAATACCCAGAGAAAATACAGCCTGAGTGCAATAACAGCAGACAAACACCTGTCTTTGTGCCCTTTGGTGAATGCCTTTGTTTCCTTCTCAAGCACCACATTGATTTCTTTTGTGCCACGAGTCTCTCCTTTTCTTGCTGCGGTGTTAGATTGCAATAATGACTGGGGAAAACAATGCCTCTTTCTTTTTAGCATACTCAGTGCCGACACTGACGGCTTAATTTTTCTCTGCCTTTCCTGCTCTGCGTTGCCCGTTTGGTGCCTGTGGTTCATGAGCTTACTTTTCTCAATTAAAATATATTCTTTCCACCAGCAGCAACTGCAGCCAGAGAACTGTCAACATCCTGTATTGTGTGCAAGTTGAAGCAGTTAGCGGTTTTTATATAGCTTTTAAACTTGAAATATACAATTCTGTTGAAAAAAAAAACAAAAAAACAAAAAAAAACTATGGTGGCTGGCTGGGAGACGGCTGTCTTTGCTTCTGTTTCTGGCTGCTTTTAACTTGGTTGTTGATAAAGTCACAGCTTTGATCTTTAAACAGTTTGAAATGCAATTTGATCCCTTGGTTATTATCAAAATGCAAGAGCTGGAAATTCATATGCCTTCTCCTTCTCTAATCTGTGATCACTCACTCAGTTGCCATGGGCTCTCTTCTCCAGATAATGGCCATTGGAGGGCAAGAAATCAGAATTGTGGACTTATATTCTAAAATTAATCTATCTTGAATAATGCAAATGAGCTCTAGAGACAGGGTGCTGATACAGCAACAGCCTGGTGTTTTTTTTTTCCTCTCTAAGCTTTGGACTCAATGTCAATAGATTAGTTAAAGCCTCCAATCTGTGATTTTTTTTTTTTTACTGAGTCAACAAACTTAGCACAGCAATTAGCATGAAACTACATGTAGAGCAAATGAACATTTAAATAATCTGACTGCTAATATGTGAGTCAGACGTGTGATGTGCTGCCATTCCTGTGAGCAAGTGGGTCAGGGGGATGGCTGGTGTGTGCACGTGCGTGTGTGCGTGTGTGTGTGTGTGTGTGTGTGTGCAGCCCTGCTGTGTCTATCATGCAATGATCCATATGGGGTCAGCTGATAGCAGGAAAAGGACGGAAACATGTGGTCACAACATTAATGAGGGGGAGATGTTCAGTAAGGAAAAGCAATGTGCAAAACCCAAGAGAAATTATAAAAAAACCCATTAAAAATATCATTACTAGATAGATAGATAGATAGATAGATAGATAGATAGATAGAATAATTGGAAGTTGGGAAAAATTGTATTAAACCAGATAAAATTACCAACATAGAACATAAGAGGTGCTTCGGTCTTTAAGTACTTTGTAATAGAATAAAAGCCTTTCCAGCTTGGAAGGTGTTCTGCTTTGTAAGGAAACATGCTGGAAAAAGAGTCTCAGAGCAGCAACTGACTTTTGACTCTCAGAAAAACTGTGCTGTTATGCTGTTTCTTTTCCCATCATGCATTTGCTCTATTTCCTCGTAATTCTGTTTTCGCAGGTTGGAGCCAAAGCCAGCATTAGCTGTGTGTGCTGAGCTGGATTGTTGGCCGGCTAGTGGAGATTTAATACGGAGGGAAATGTTGCTCTTTCAGGGGCCGGTTGTCCCGGCGATAAGCGAGGCAGGTATGACTTGTGTACATTGGCAGCTGGTTTGCGAATGGCTCTGCCAAGTCCATCTGGATTCAGCCCCGACGCTGTCGGGAGTAATTATTTGTCCCGAGACTCCACTTTAATGCTTGTCGTGCTGCCTGTCACACAAAACCCATCGCTAGCAGAGATACGTTTCAGTGTAGGTGCGCCTGTGCTGGGGCCTGTGCACATTTTGAGTTCAGGCGCCCATTTGTTCGTCGTGCTTAATCTCAATTTACAGAAGCAATGAGGACATTTTTTGTTTACTGGCTTTGATGTACCGGCTGCCGCTTGAAAGAGCGAAAATTGTGCTGAAATTAATTGCATAAATGCTCAAGTGGCTGTGATCAAATGTCTAATCAGCCTGTACGAAATTGGTTGACTTCTTTTTCCCCACTCACACTGGGTTTTGCTATTAATGAGCGACTGTTTTAATTTCTCCTGACATGTCATGCAACAGCGATTACCTAAAAGAAGAAAAAGCGGGAGCTGGACTGTTGGGTCTGGACAGAACAAAGGACTCGACGCTAACCACCGTTCTGTCATCCATCACTATCTGAACTGAGCAAGCGCTTTGACTGTGACTGTTTAAGTGTTGGCCATCCACTAAACAGTGGGTGTTGTCCTGGTTTCCGCCTGTTAGCTCGTGTCCCAGATGCACGTTACAACACTTAAAAGCTAATATGTTAAAGCGAGTTTCTCTAGGGCCTGGAAGCAACAGCCAGTTCTCTGCACTGTTGGACTGGGGACCAGCGAGGTCTCGCTTTATCTTTTCTGCTTTTTCTTTATGTCTCTGCCTCCTACTCCAAACTGCAGTCGGACTCCACATGGACTCGCTCTATTGTGTGACATGAAAATTGCCAATCCAGACTACCTTCCAATTGAACACTGAAAGCAGGCCTGTTATAAAGAGGCTGATTTGCTATTCATTACCTCTCACTCACTTCCATTCTTTCTCACACACATTTCCTCTTTCCACTGCACTCCAGTTTTCTTTCAGACTGACGTCTTACCCTCAGAATTCCTTTGCTCAGGTGTATCTGGTGCTTTTCATTTCATCCTCTGCATTATGTAGGTGAAATAGGTGTTGATGGACACACTGATATGGCGGACATGGAATTTTTCACTGGTTTCCTGACAGTGAAACTTTAAAGGTCTGCAGCGGAAAACCATGGGATTGTACCAGTTAATCAAATAAAAAAATCTGCTGCAAGTCCTTAAATGATTAAATAGCCAGTACTACTGTGCACAAATAATACAGCTTTTTTTTTCTTGTTTGTTTGTGCAGCAATAACTCTGGTACGCGATACAGCCATGCTTGGCTCTCATAAATCAAACACATCGTAAGGGGGGCTCGTACTTGGACCCGAGGAAACCGCCGCGCTCCGACTTTATGATAATCACACAGCCGGAAACATCTCCAAACCGCTGAGGCTGCCGCCCTTCTCCGTTTACTGGCCCGCCTCCACTGACAGGAGGGTAGGGGCGCTGTACCAAAGGTAACAGGTTGGCTTTACCAGGTGGATTTATGACACAGGACTCACCACAGTGGTGTTACAACTGGTGCATCCACAACCACATCACTGCCTGCGGGCAAAGATGCCATATTGTTCCTGTATTTGAGACTGGCTCCAAAACTGTTATATGCTATAATGGGGTTTGTGGTGTTTGATTAAATTCTCTGCAAAAAAATGTCCTAACAATGTCCATAGGCAGCTGCATCGACAGGTTTACGAAGACTTTGCTGATACCTGCATTTTCTGGATTTTTCTGCAACCCAGTATTACTGAAACACTGTTTTTTTTTCTTCTTTCTTCTTTTTTTTATATCGCTGCTGTCTGCAGGACACAGATTCAGAGTGACAGGCTGACTTCCGACGTAGGTTGGTCATCCCACTCCATGGAAGCCTCAGGATTTACGTGCCTGTGAGCGCCGAGATGTCCCGCGCCATATGTGTCCATACAGATTAACTACAAAACTAGCTTAACTGAACCTGAAAGGACTGTTGCATACTCAAATATATCAACGCATCCTTAAAATACAAATGAAAACTGTCAATGTCAAGCTAGCAAGCTAGCAACCCAGAACTACACTGGGGTGCCAGTGAAGACCATAAACTGCTGTTTTTGACTGAAATAAATGTTTTATTGCCTCGATGGCTTCAGTCCACAATCCATCTGAGCAATGGAAGAACGACGGCTCAGAGTATAACATAGTAAAGTATAAGAAGTAAAAGATGTCAGGCCGGATCCTCTTTGGCATTATTAAATGACTTTTACACACCTATAAGGTTCCATTTATCTGACCCCAGCATCTGCAATGCCGTCCTAAAATGTCAGCGCTAATCAGCAGTGAAGATATTTTCTAAATACAGTAGCAGATCGATCCCTCACCTCCTTAACAAGACCCTTGTTCAAATTCCACCTCCTTGAATTCCACTAGAAAGGTCATTCGTGGGAGGTAATATTTCTCCTACACTTTGGTCGTTAGTTTCAAGGCTGTTCTTTAAAGCCAGATTTACATTATCAACTCAGCTCAGAGTCAGTTTTCAGTTGTCTAACCACTTGTGTGGTAATCATCTGTGCACCAGCTACCACCTGAGCCACGAGTGTGAAAATTAACCTTGAGGATGAAGTGTGTTCAGCTGAACACGCCTAATCACTGTGACACAAAACATACAAAAGTTTTACTTCATAACACTGTCGCTAAATGGTCCCTTGTGAGAAAAAAAACAACATTCTTGCCTTTCTTTTAGCTAGCACAGATCTGTGTAAACGTGAATGTTCCATAAAAGAAGCCCCAAGATTAAAATCATACCGCACCAAATCTGAGCAAAAATTGCAAAGGTAAATTACTACACCCAGATGGCATTCCAATCTTGGTCCCCCTACCATATGCACCACAGATCCCTTGAATTAAAATTCAATAAGGTCTCAGCTGTTTCCCAACCCGTGCCGCATCAGTGAGCTGTGATATCACCCATATTCTCCAATCGTGCTCTGCTATCGTTCCTAAACGCAATTTCAACCAATCAAATCTGCTGACAATTAATTTGCCGAATTTAATATAAAGTACTTGGGGGGCTGCTTAAAATCTGAACTCTATAAAGACTCACTGTCTTCTCAGGACAAACCATTCAGTTCAACTGAACAAATAGAATATCTTTTGAAGGATTTAGCAGGAAAATACTTTAATCAATATTTAATTAAACACCAAACATCAGGAGGTGTTCTGCTCTCCTTGGACTTTTCTGCTTTGTGTTCTGGCTCCTCTTATATTCAGCCTGGACTCGTATAATGTTAGATGGGATGCTGTGAATGACTTTGTTCCAGGCTCTCATTATGCAGGCAGCCGCTTCTGCACTCTTTGTCCCATGAAAACTATTAGATTAATTAATGGGCGAACATATTTCCCACCCCCGCCCCTCCGTCCCTGCAATCATCTTTCCAGGACCGTTCTCTGCTCAGCGGGCTGCTTCATCCCCTGCTTGGTGACAGGTCTTTACTCCCTTTTTCCACAAAATAAGACCTGGAGCTGATTCCGGTTGACTTGATGAATTCATCCAATTCAGATCCTTTCAGCTGAAAGACTGGAGACTATAAAAAGGAGACGGAGGCGGCCAGAAATGGGTTGACTTCCCCAGCCTGAATTTGCCTGCAGAACATTCTCAAGGAACTATGCTCATTTTTCCCCAGATATGATCAGTTAGCAATCGCCCGGCGTCTGCGGCAGACAATGCATCATGCGTTTGTGCATGCTGACGGTCAGTGAAAAACAGGAGTATTTACTGGTGCGCCCCCATTTACCGTGGTAAATATGTGCATCCGGGCCTGCGAGGACTTGATGGTTTTTGCAGCAGCGTGACATCTGATATAGTGCAGTATGCCGGAGGGATCTGATCAAGGCCACCTCTATCACTCAACGAGATAATGTCTGCACCCAGGAAAAACAAATGACGCTGGCGCGCCAGCCTCAACAGTCCGGCTCACGTGTTCATCCTCTTCATTTGCGATGGAGCTTTTCTTCCATCAGCCGATCACTTTGGTCTTTCATCTGTGTCCTCGTCTGGCACGGCTGTGGCAGCGAAATACTGTTTATATTTAGAAGCTAACACCTGGGTGACAGGAGGGGTGGTGATGGGAACACTCAGGTTTGTTGTGTGGATTCAGGTACTTGACGGCCTCAGGACGTTCAGAATCTGACAACGCAGACCAGACAGGAGTTGTCAGAATGCATCTGTGTGGACAGGAGTAGTGAAGGACTCCGACTGTCATGTTCCAGATACGATAAACAGGTAAAGGAGTGTGTTTTCATGGCATCCATGAACCAACAGCAGATTCTTGTCTGACGTGTAACAAGCTCATCCTACATCACTCACCTGCAACGAGGTTTCACAGCCTCGTGCATAAAGGCAAAACGTGAGATTTATTTTTTCCACCAGCCCTGCAAAGAGGAGGTTTCCTGAAATTAGCCCTGTAGCAATCATGCGTAGGTGATATACAGAAAACATGCATACAAGCACATTATATCTGTACATATTTCACTTCTGTTACCTATAACGGCTTTGTGCAGCATCCGTGTGCTCACCGGCAGTGCATGGAGGTTGTTAGCAGTGTTTTGGTTACTGTGCCACAGAGGGGCAGCTGTCACCCAGGGTTACTCCTTGATTTACTGTAAAAGCGTCTTGGAAAGGCGGGAAGCCCGGGCAGGTCAAAAATTGCTCCCAAAGGCAATTTATAAGTCTCTGGTATGATCAGGAATGAGGAGTAAATTGTTCACCAGCACATTCCATCGATGTCTAAAAAGAAAGTGAGCTTGTTTTCTTTCACGCCGGGCGGATTGAGATGGATTGGACGGGGCCGAGCGCTCAGAGGATGTCGGCGGCTTAGATATTCATAAGGTACAGAAGGGCCGGGGAGTGAGATGGGACCTGTGATTTAGCACAGGTGCGATATGAGGTAAGAAAATTGCGTTTTTATTCTCAGTTGAGACAAAGCAGGGTTTACTGTTAGCATGCGTGGCACGAGCATGTTGGTAAACTGTCTCAAACGTTGCAAAAAGACACGCGTGTGAGTAGTTTTGCATAAAAACACAGAAGAACATGGCATCTGAATCGAGCAGAGGGCCCAGAACAAGCGTCTGCGTCTGCAGGGGGCAGCGTTTACAGGACGGAACGAGATAAAGGAGACAGTGAAGGAAAGGGTTCTCCCGAAAGCCGAGCTGCCGAAGGGAAAGTTTGACCACAAATGATTCCCGCAGCACGTTTGGAGGCCAGCCATGATTACGCAACCTCGCGTGTGTCATGTGGAATGTGTAGGACATAAGCAGGTCATCCCACAAACGCCTCATTCCACTTTCAGCAGACCTCAGGGATTAATCTAACGAGCTGTCGGGCGGTTGTCCTATGCGGCCCTCGTTAAGACCATCATGCACAATCTCTATTCCGCCGCTGCCTGCCATGACTAATTGACTTATTTTGCGGGTCTAAGCAGTACTGAAAGCTCTCATATTTCATATTTATCTCTTTTTTAGAAGCAACGTCAGAAAACTTTGGTAGGAGAAGGGCGATGCATCTTCTGCTCAGGCGCTCACACACTTCAAAGATGACGCATTAAAAGTTGTTTTTAATTAAATGTTGAGCTTCAGGAAAGTCACAGCAACTCATTACTGTTGCAGTAATCCAGCTTTTTAAGGGAAAACAATCTTTTTCTGAAATACTGTGAATGTGGACACATCTCTCTTGGACAGACGTGTCCTAATGTCCTGTGTTATCCCAGCAGTGGTATGAGATTGTGGTAGTTCTGCATTAATCAGGCTTTATGCTGCACAGAAACACACGCACATAAATTGACTGCTTATTTTTCTTCATCCCCTCATCACAAAAACCAGCCACTTCTTCATTTGATCCTAGAGGAGTAGTGAAGTGTTGAAGCACGCATGACTCCCAGGAGAGACGGAAAAAAGAGACTTCAATATTGACCCGAGCTCAGTTTCATTTGTCCACATTGGCTCAGGTTGCTGCCTAAGATAAAGTGTCGCAATTGCGGATTTAACTTCTTTATTAAAATGTAGCATCTTTGTTGTTGGGTGAAAAAAGAGAGACCTATACACACACACACGCACACTAAAACAGCAGTGCCACTAATAGATAGATAGATGGCTAGGTGGTGAATGGAGAACATAGATCAGGTCTGAGCAGAAATCGATGATAAAGCCGAGGATGTAGCAGTTAATGTGGTGTGGACACGGTGGGCTCTGCGTCTTCTCCTTCCTGTCGGATTATCACAACACATTTCTTATTGCTTTATTAGAGCTGCATGGACTAAAATGGCCTTGCCATACGTCGCGTAATCTTTTGTTCCGCTGCTTTTGCCTTGTTAGGGATGAAAGAACAGATTGGCGTGCTGATGGGATGTAGGTCCCAACGCTGTCCTCCAATTAACGCGCAGTTAAAGAGGGTTTGGAGGTTAAGAGCGCTGACAAAAACAGGAATATAATGGCCCATAAATAAACTACAATGGAGACGTGGAGCAGCAGATCACCTGTTAGAGAAGGTGAAAGAAAGGCAGGGAGGGATTTTAATGGCGGCGACGCTGCTGATAATGGAGGTGAGGTGATGTGGATACTGATCCCCTGCATTAACAGCTGCAATGCTCACGGCTATTTCAATAATGGCCCACTGCTGTTATGCTCCAATGCTGATTCCCAGCCGATTCTAAATTATTCAAACACACTGGGTAATATCTAAGGCAAATCTATGATTTCTGCTAAGTGCTCCATTTTGCTTCTGCTGTTTCTACCACGCTCGCTGTTTATTACAGACATCAACTACACGCGAGCCGGCAAACACTAAAATACTGTTCTGTGGATGCTGCCAGCATTAGATCTTTAGGGGTTGTCTGGCTCTGTGTGTGTTTGTGTTTGTGTGTGTTTATGTGTGTGTGTGTGAGAGAGAAAGAGAGAGAGAGAGAGAGAGAGAGAGAGAGAGAGAGAGAGAGAGAGAGAGAGAGAGAGAGAGAGAGAGATGCTCTCTGGTGTCTGAATGGCACTGCCAACAAAAAGAGGAGGGACGTGAATGGGATTGTGTTTGCAGTATTAGTCTTTGCTCCTGAAGGCAGAGACTAACACCGTGCTACGGCATTTCCCTTTGTGTTTCTTTGCTGATTTGGTGTTTCTCAGCCAGCCGGACAGCTCCTCCAGAAAACCAACTGTGCAACATTCATCTGGTGCAGCGCTGTTGTTGTGCTGCTGCCGGCTGTCAGCCGCTGCCTCTTATTGCTCCAGTTTCCCATGTTGAAGCCAGAGGCGGTAAAAGGAAGAAGAAAGCCGAGCAAGTGTGTGGTGAAACTGTCAGATAAGCTCAACACAGAAACAATTGTCTGAAACAACATGACAGAAGACTTATTTCCGGACTGTGGCTTGATTTTTTCAAATCCCACCTCAGAGTTGGTCAATTATCACACAAGGCACGGGTAAGCTGAGCAAAAACCGTGCAAAACACAACTTCCTGATACCCTTGTGCACCTATACGCACACACACAAATCGTTGAATCGGACTGAAACAGACCTATATGTGAAAATCCAATTACTTCTGGAGTTGTGATCATGCCGATTTGTGGTATATTTTCAACTTAAAGCCGGGTCTGTTCATCTCTCCATGCTGTCATTTATCATTTAGCCATGGGTCCTGTTCAGAGGGAAATTATGCGTGTCTGTGTGACCGTGCCGTTAGGATGCGATCGAGGTTTGCCACAAGCATTTCCTGCTCAATTTAAATTTACATCTGAAATGAAACATGTTGCCTCAGATTTGATCATTTTCAGAGGTGCTGCCTTCCCCGTCTCCCACCGCAGCTGCCTCAAAACGATGCAACAATTGCGGCGTGGGATTTGATCTGTTTGGATAAGTATCTCCAATTCAATCGTTTCACCGCGCCTCTTTGTTATGATCTCATACTGGCGCGGTTGCATAGCAATCCCCGGCTTCTTCCCTGAGTGTTTTCTCCATCTGTTTCTGAGTGCGGCTGTCAAACGAGAGACACTCATTGTCCCTTTTACCCCACCTTCTCCTCTCTTCCCGCCCTCTTATCCTCTCTTCTCCCACTTCCTTTAAGCTCACCGAGTTTGACTGCTAGCTTCTGTGATTGCAGTGCGTGTCCCCTCGGATTGGAGCAGACATTGCCTTTTGCTTCAGAAGAGGAAGCTCATTTAGGCTGTTCACTCATGAGAGAAGAGTGGTCTGCCCTCGGCCAGCGCACGCGTGTCTGTGTGTGTGCGCGCCTTTGTCTGCATGTATGTGACAGATGACACGTACAGACTGTTAAAAGCACAGAAACATTAGCGTGGACAGATTAAAAGCAGGTGGTACAGCAGTCGTTTTCACTCTCGATAGCATTCTGCTCACAAGGATGAAAATGTGTCACTTGAAAGACTCGCTGTGTAAATGAGAAATGTAGCGAGAGACTAGAAAGAGGGAGACTAGAAGGAGTCCGACTGGTAAAGGATTGCACTCTCCTGCATGTTGACAGTGAGCCTGACAGTTCATTAATCCAGCCAAATCCCTCCAAAGTTACTCGAGTGTGGATTCTATTTCCAAATTTCCTATTAGCTCCTCTTTGTGGATTAAGCAGTGGAGTTCACGAGCCAGTGGCCAGCCCCATCCCTGGCCTGGTGCATATAATTGGCTTGTAATGGATTTGGGGTCGCCTTTGAATCACTGATACGGGCAGATCCGAGGCGAAACGCTACTTTCTGCTCTGTTCTGGTACCCGGCCCGTGTCGAGGCTCCCGGGTCTGCATCATTCCCTTCTGTGCTACATGTTGTTATTTCTATTTCTGTGTCGCTGGAGGACTGTGGCGGGGGAACGAGGCGCTGCCGCAGATGAAACGTGTCAGGTGTCATGCAGCCTTAGGGTCCCTGTCAGACACAACACTCCTGATTCAATTCCAATCTTCAGCACTTTTTCCAACCTCAATTTGCCTCAAGAGTTCTACAAAAACTAATGGGACTGCAAATGCCATCAAAACGAACACGTTTGTTATGCTGAAAATGTAATCCCACGTAACCTCACAAGCAAGTTTATGCAACGAATCGTAAAGATTCATTCGGTCACAAACAACCGAGAGCAGCTCTGACTGATTGTTTTTGCCATGGGATTGTCATTATGAACAAATAATTACAAGCGCAACCCTTTGGAAGACCAACAATCATTACCTCCTGACAGGGATAATTACACTGGATAAAGCATCTTGGACATACACAGATTGATAGACACTTGCATGAAATTGACTGAGTTTAAGGGCAGCGCTGAAAAAAAATCAATGTAATTATAGCAATGACTTTTCCGTATCTATCATGCAGAGTCGGCCTGACATTTTGACATTGGCGACAGAAAAGAGAGCTGTTGAGCTTCACGTCAACAGACAGTGGCTGTAAAAGTCACTGGTTCTGGCCTAACCTCCTGTTCTGGATGCTCAGATAATGCCTAATACATTTTTTCTGCAGTGGGATGCAGAGTGTAATGAGAACAACTGAGGCTTGGACAGAGTCAGGGAGACACTCTGACCCCTGCTTGAACCTACAGCGCTGCTGTGTATACCAGCTCTAAGGCTCTATGCAGGTCCTGGCGCATATGCTATGCAGGCACCGGCGCCCCTGCATCCATAGCAAATGCAGTCAGTTCCGCTCAATTGTTCTTATGTATTGTGAGCATCACCCTCGGATTTTTATGCAACATTTGACCCAGCTGGCCTGACTGGCACACATTGGGATTCACCATGTCGAACCACTTCCTCCCGAGGAACACGTGTGTCACTCAGAAACAGGGATCAATCAGCGGACCCTAATCAGGCAATTATTCCTGTTACAGACACTGGGACTCGACACAGTTACACACTCGTTAAAGACGCCGGAAGAAAACGCGGTGAGCAAGCCTGCCCTGGCTGCAGATTCTGTGCGGTTATATTTTTAGGTAGGTGGGAACGAATATACATTGTAACCCACCATTTTCCCAGAATCTCCCCCCACAGAAAACAGGAAACAGGGGAGAGTTTGCACTTGTGCTGTGTGCCTGAATGCATTATCATAATCATATAAAGTACGTATGTCCAGTACGGCCCTTCCACCCATTATTTTCGTTATTCATCCTTAATGGGTCACAGGTCGTTCCAGCTGACATTTGTGCTGGAAGCACCTGAACGTGTCACCTGTTCATGCTCAGCATATTAATGCTGTTTAAACACGGCGCAAAAACCAGCCTGTGGCGCTGCAACTGCACCTGACGAGGTTGCTGACTTCAGTCTCAACCTGTGACAGTGACAACAGTCATGGCATAATGAGCCAATCAGCTCGCATTTACGGCCAAGCTGCATAGACAGGGGGTGCATGACAGTGTGCGCTCTGCTGCAGTTTAGTCCTACGTCTGAACAGCTAGCGCAGTGCTGACATGGTGTGTGCAGAATGCTGCAGGTTGATCAACAAACCATGGTGTGTAAACAGTCGTGATAGTTCATGGCTCATCATCCAAAAGACTTCCTTCTGCGCAAATAACCACTGACTCATGAGCTGGGTGGCACAAATCCTCTGTGCGGCCCATGTCAACGACAGAAAATCAACTACCGTAAACACATTTTGGAAACTTTCTGTAAAGAAGTTGTAAAGGAGTCACATCACATTGCTTCTCCGCAGCACATCTGTGTTATTCAGCCTAATCAGCTAGAGCTCGCTTGGAGGAACACTTTAAAGACATGCAAGGACAAGATAAACATCCGTCAATAGGATGCAGACTTAAGATAGCGATCTATGCAAATTACAGTATGTCTAACAAAATACAGATAGTGGATTCCAACTCTCAAAGTCATGAAAGTCAACAAAAACGCAGTTAACATTCCGCAAATGAGCTGGTTGTGCTCAAGAGAAAACAGACCCGACTGATGCTCAAAGTGTCCAAGCGTTAAATAAACGCACAGGTTACACAGCTGCACACGACATGCAAACATCTCACCAGAACTGCCTCTTTGCAGCTAGATGCTTTTCAGACGGATTTGGAGCCAAATTTCCATTTTTGGATGATTGGATCTGCTTGAAAAGCTCTGATTATTAGAGCAAATTCAAAAATCTCCATTGCCTGAAGATTGTGAAGCATATAAAACCTTTTTATGACCAGTAAAGGTGCTTCTCATCACATATAGAGAATAGAGCAAGAAGTGATTCAACCCAGAGGGCTTCCAGGGCCTCGCCACAGATGGCGAACTGCTGGATTATAATGACGGGTGTATGACTTTGCCCCGAGACGGTAAACTGGGGTGGCTGAAGGTCATATGGCTATGCTAGGAGCCCGATAATGTTTGTTGCTCTTTTAATGAGCGTCACATCTGTTTGTTGTGCTCTCTGTGGAGGTCAGGATGCTTTCATCAGTTTTATCCAACGGGGGGCGCTCGCACTCACTTAGTTGGTTGGGTTAAACCAGACCAACAGATCAATACTTTGGCTTCCTGTCACATTATATCTTCATTTTATTTTGGCTGTCTAAATTCAGAAATCCATTCCACCTTTGTAAGAGCTAGACATTATTTTCAACAAGAAAAAATGTGGCTGAGGATTCCTGTCCTAACCCTGTTCAGAGCACAACAAATAAGAAGCTGTGATGAAGGACATGCAGAGCGATGTACCTTCTGTTCAGAAGCGCTGAGCTTGTCCTTGCAACTGCAGAAATGGAATTTTGAAACGCTCGGGGTGTCTTGTCCTTGATATCTTTAATTTTTAAAAATGAATGGCATTCAAGTCCACGGCTGGATATTCATTAGTGTTTCGGTCAGAATCGACTAATGCAACATTCCTGTGACTTAGATTACCCTTTAAAGAGAAAATTGCATTTCTGGTGTATGACAAAAGGTAAGAAAACATACTCACACTCTTTCTTTCTCCCTCTCACACACACATACACACACAGATTTTAATGTTTGGATTTCTACATGAAATTTATTTATTAGCAACTACTTTTGAAGGACATCCGGTAGCACTGTTAGCGGTCCACCCTGCCTGCATGATCACGGGATTGATCTCAAATGATCACTTTATCTAAACCATTGTTTATTGGAACCCTTTTCACCCTCCTCTTTTGCTTTAGGCTCCTCGTTATTTCCATGCACGTAAGCCTTCTTGCATTTGTTTTATTACCGTCTTCTGGCAAATTAAACTGATTGTCTCTGCTTGCGTAGGGAGGTCTCTTTAAATAAACAAGTGTAGCTCTGTTCCTCAGTGCAGATTTTTTCCTACGTTATTACCATATGATTATTAGTGATGGACAATTGGCTGCGAAGATGTTTCATTATAAAAAGGAGCTCTCTGGGATCTCATTAGCACTCTTAGTCTAAGGGCTGCTGCTCAAGCCTTCCCTGCACCAGGGAATTATATTTCGATCACCAGCACTTTAACTAGGCAACATTAAAGGAATGTGGAGGTGCATGAGCCAAAAAGGGACAAATTAGGAACCTTGAGGCACGTCAGAGAAGGTCTTTTTTATGTAAATAGCTGGTGTTGAATATGCTGGGTCTGAGGGCTTTAACACCCAGTCACAGAACAGCAGCGTGCGCCTGCTCGGCTGCTACTGGGCTGTTGCTGCGGGCATGTTATTCTTTTTGCGTGACAGGTGCATCCATCAAATAAAAAAAAGCAGTAATTTCATTTCTTTTTAGCTGTAGATAAAGTTGCTGACTTGTGCCACTCTTTCCTATTGGATCAATAGCTGTTTATACAAATAGCGCAGCAGAGCGCAACACTGGAGGTGACTCTCTGCAAGGGCACCCGCAGCCCTCGTCACTGTGGTCCTGATGGAGACCAGTCACCATGGGGGAAGGCTTTGATGATCCTTTGGTTTTTAATTCAGAAAAGGATCTTGTGAACATACATTGAGGTGGTCTTTGTAGAAGCCTCACACCTCGCTGAGGTTTATCAGTTAAAAAAGATTAAAAACTTTATTTTACACCTACTTTGCAGCGAGCTCCGCTGGGTGCAGAAGCCTGTTGGAGTGCCCTTCGTAGGCTTCCGTCAGAGCCAGCCCGGCAGGCACAGGTAGCAGCAGTTCCTCTGGAGAGCTCTGCGCCCAACCAGTTAATGTGATGTTGACCTTGTGCTGGTAATGAGCCGACCAATCAGACAGCTCCGTCCTGACTGTGGGACGGGTGTTCTCCCCTCTAGCCTACAGTCAGACTTCCCATCAAGGAGATTGTAGAGAGGAACATGAAACCACCCAAGGCTGGAAACATCACATCTAAATCATGCAACTACTGCACACGTGCGCGCTATGATCCTGATGCTCAGCTTAGACGAGACGTCAACAGTTTAAAAGTGCGAAGACATATTTCTGACAAGCCTTCATTTAGCACCGCATCTTTTGTTCCCCTTACTCCTTGCTTGTTTGAAGGTGCTGTAATTACTGAAGATAGGCCACATTACCCAAAACTGTGACAAAGAACAGAACATAAGGAGGAAAAAAAGATTTCTGCAAGGAAAGAAGCACACAGGGAAGTGTAACGAGACACGGAGAGCTAAAGCGAGGTGCACGCTGAGAGCGAAAACATGGCAGAAGCTGCAGCGGTACGGCAGTCTGCTTTTAATAACAGGAATCTGCTCAGAGCTGGAACTGCTGTTTGATCCTGTGGTTTCAAAAAAAGATACTGGTGTTTTACACAACGTTAGTATTCAACTGTGTCCATGTCAGTTCTGTGGCTAATGCAAGAGATGACCATTATTATTTTTTTTTTAATCTACAACGATCAAGATGCATTTAAATTAAAAGGTTAAGATATTCATTAAAATACCACAGTGAACAAAAATATCTACAAAACTGTGTTTCCTGATCAGGAGCTCTCACTCGCGCACACACACACACACACGCATGCACGCACACACGCAAACGCACCGAGCCTCTCTCTGCTGTATTGCTGCTGTTTTTCACATTTGTTCGCTGTTCCCTTCCTGAACCTCCCACAGTCTTGGCGATGTTTTCTGGCTCAGCAGATAGAAAACAATTTCACCTGCGTGCAAACTCCGTGCCTTCGTTACAACCTACCACCCCTCCCCATCTCATTTCACAGCTCAAGCACATCAGCAGGCTGCTAAGACCCAACCCGGGGGTTTGTGTCTCTCCACTCCATAGTTCTTCGTCAGAATGGTGGACGAGGCAGGGACGAGGGCCGAGCAGACCAATAGGCAGGCAGATATTAACGAGCGGCTGTCTGATGCTAGAGGCCACATCTCCAGCTCAGAGCCCCAGACCTCAGTTAACCAACAATCAGCTGTGTTTGCCATCAGCTCCTTCACTTCTCTACGACTCAACTGGGAAACATGATTAATGGATGGCTCGAGAGGTGAGTCTCTGTATCTTTTCAAGGTGAAAACGTGCCGTTCGGTTGTCCGGAATGGCAAAGGTTTCAAACAAATCAAGGAATGAGAACTCGGGAAAACTGCAGAAAGAAGACTAACAGATGATGGCAGCAGAGAATGTTTATCGCCCTTCGGTTTGACAGATAGGCTTTTATTTTATTATTATTATCTGTCACTTAATCTATATTTTTCATACTGCACGTTAGTAACTGGACAAACAGATTGATGATGTATTTATTTATGGAAGGAAAAGATTAACAAAGCTGAGCTTCACTTTTGACGTTTGAAATGATGAAATATGGTGAAAAAAACCATCATCTGCACAAAAAGCAAAGTGAGCAAGTCGTGCCAGGGCCCTCTGGGTTGCTAACTTGCTGGCTGTCTTTCAACAGACGTTGTCTGCGACTTCATTGGTGAAAAGACATTGATCACACTCCTGCACGTGGCTACTGGCCCAGAAATGACTGTCCAGTAAAAACTGAGCACGTAAACCGTACTGAGCAAAACTTAATTAATTTAAACTCTCCGCTACCAACTATTGTGCATTTTTGCTAGGACAGGAGACTTTTCCCAACAGTCTCTTTGGTTCCAGAGGACAGATCTGCACTAAGCTGCTGCCTGGTCTGGAATCTGATCCAGCCTTTTCCCATTTCCACAACAGCATCCCGGTGTGATGTGACGTATGCTTAGCTACCAGGTTAAGAAGGGTACGCCATATATAAAACATTAGGCAGCTTTTATTTATTTAATTATTTAACATCTTCTCTTTCACCAGAGGGGTCTACAATCTCTTGAGGAATGCAGGGAGCAGTTTCAAGCGTTGGTGGGGACAATAAAAGCAATCCAGTGTACAGAAAATGGGAAGCGGAAGATAGTCAGAGCTCTAGTGGTAGAAAATTCTCCACTGAGACCTACTGACTTTGTACCCATTTGTGGTTCTTTCAGACCATCTTAGTATTTTCCCCAAATACAAAGCACTGCCTTCTGGCGGGTGTTAAGTATGCACTAAGTGGACTTTATTCTAACCCAGATTGATTTATTCTATGTTTAGAATCATTGCTACTAATTATGTCTGTAATTCCCTGTTTTGCTTTTCTTTGTTTTAAAATTAATGATCCACTCTGGACTCACCCTTTAAATGGATCCACCGTTAAATTAAACAACAATTTAAGACAAGATAAGTAACCCAAAATCCCACTACCGTCATTGCTGTGACCGGAATATTGAAATCTAAGCCCAGCGCCCACTACGACACACCGCAGCCTCATCAAACATGCATTAAATGACAAGAAAAAGTAATTCGCACACAGCAATAGAGCACCATTCCTCGCACATGCGGCACAAGCATTCAAAATTAAATTATTCATGCAAATTAATTAATCTGATCAATTTGACAGGACTAATAAATATATCTCAAAAACTTGGTCACGCTTACCTGATGGGGCAGCTCATTATCTGCTTCTCATTAGCACATCATTACATCACTTGAAGATGTAACCTAACATCAAAATATCACAGAGAGGTGTGTGTGTGTGTGTGTGTGTGTGTGTGTGTGTCCAGTCAGGGGGATAGCGGCCCACTTCAGTAAGTGATGAGTGAGAAAATAGAACGCTTGATTACCCCCGACACGGCTCCACTCCTGCCAATGAAGGATATTGGGCCTCCACACACAAGTGGTCAAATATAGAAGGACGCAGTTATGATCTAGATTCCGTGTCCTTCAGGACCAACGATGCTTTGATTAAATATAATGTATAATCTGAAAGTGCATGAATACGCTTTTATTTTTCAGACTAAATGGATCCCACAGCGTTGTACAACGTCACACTGGGGCATTACTGATGGTTCGAAGGGCCTTTAAATAACGTCTGCATTGTTGGTTGTGTCTGCTGTCCTACAACCTCCATCCAGCAAAATCCAGCAGGAAGGAGTGTAGCCGCGATGGACGAACCGGTCCTGAGAGGGACCAAACCAGAGGACAGACATTTTCTCTATGAAGTAATGAATAAAGAGCACACAGCACACAGAGCGCCACAGCTGTCCCCAGATCAATAAAATCCTTGAAGAATCCCTCCACCTCCCTTCTCAGCCATCATTGACTTGAAAAAGAGGAGTGCAAGGCATATGGGACATTTTAAAGGCGGCATGGCTTTTGTTCTTTGTCATGATAACCCCCCCCACCCCAGTCGACAAACACTAGGCAAATTACACACACACACACACACACACACACAGAAAGAAGAAGCGCACTCCTCCTCCTCCTGCTCCTCTGAAGTAATGAGCAGCAGTCCGGACTCTATTTTCTGGGCCTTAAGCTCTGAATGCTGCTTGTTCTTTGATACAAAAATGTAATTACCTTTAGAAGCATCGCCTGCAACTCAGCAGAAGGAACAAACTCAAATGTGTGTCTCATGTGTTTTTCTTCGCGCGCTGACGCTCCAATTACCGGCCGAGTAAGTTTGTGGAAAAACTTCAAACACCTAAGCTGTAATTCCTCTCTCAAAGTCACATTTCCTCTTCCCTGCATTCCCGCCAATCCCTTTGATATCTAACACCGCTTTAAATCTCACGGTGGTGTTCAAATTCCATTATCCTGATAACACTTGAGCTTCAGAGCAGTGCAGCCTGAATGAATACGGTCTATCTCCACAAGGAAAGTTACATTAAATTCTCGCTTCAACGGCTTCTCACTGCCATTAGCTGCTAAACAGGTCTCTCTTAAAGGTGCTGAGCCTGTTTACTACTCTTTTACACAAGCTATAGAAATTTTTACCATAACTCTGCTTTAACAAGAATTAAGTGCACTCAGCTGCTGTAAGTGTGAAGAAGGAAGAGTGTCTGTTTCACTTCTTCATGCATCAGCAGGAATGATGCTTGCTGAGGTTCCTCAGTACGTCTGTGTGAATAATTTATGCACGCACTGTTTCATAACAAGAGGAGGGGAAAAAAACATTGCGTTGCTGACTCAGTATCAAATTTTAAACCTCTAGATGGGCTCCTCGTGGTTATTCCGCTGGATTTGAGCTGTGTTTGTATTTATCCTTTTTTCATCGCGCTACATGTTGCCTTTGTTCCGCGGCCGCTTCGCACAAGCTCAAATGTTTGGTGAAGCTGGGCCCGTCTGCTCTTTTCATGAACAGGCATAATGGAGAGGAAAAAAACTGTCAAAGCATGGCTTTGAATAAAACCCAGTCGCAAAGCGATGCTTTTATTTTTGTTTTCTGTGCTTTTTGATGTGCCGCCTCGTCCGTGTGATGTGAGACATTTAGCCTCTTTCTTTGGGTATATTTAGTCCAGCTGTTAACCCTCAAATTATAAGCAGGAAATTCTCCTGTCACATTGCTTCTGCTCCAACATGTGAATGGAAACCAGTGGAAACCTGTGTTGCCATGGAGGCTTTCCAGGTGCTCTGAATATATCGCATCTTAGAATCAATTGTTGTCACATTTTCACGGTTGTATTTTTGTGGGAGCACAATCTTCTATTAACCCCCCTCCAACCAGGTCTTTATTAGCCCGGTTAAAAACTGCCATGTCACATTTCTGACACCACGTCTAAACCACCACATCACACCAGACCAGGTGTGACCAAGTGGTGCTTGGCTGTGAGTGGCCTGACTCCAGAAGTTCACCTCACATCAGGCTAACATGCTCGCCCCCTTCAAATGTGCCACGACTGCAGGCAGTTAATTAAAAATAGGTTTCATCTTATCATATTATATTTTCATATCAGAGTCAGCCGTAGGAGTTAGCGGTTATCGCAGCAGAAGGTTATGACACCCCCACAGGCATGAAGATAACAAGTTAGCATGGTGGGTGGTAAAAACACAGGGGTTACAGGCAAGGAGAGCTTATTTAGTGCCCAACTTCCCAACAGTCTTTGCTCATTACTATTGTCACGCTCAGAGCAGCATAACTTGGATGTAAAACTAAAATAAGCAAGATTAACAAAGCTGCAAGATGTAAGAATGCAACTGAACTGTGTCACATCAGGTGTGAGAGGACTGCAGAAGATGTGTTTTTGTCATGTTCTTTCATTAATGTCAGCAAATTCCCATTTCCTGGTTTGACTGGGAACACTTGGGCCAAATACGGCCCAATTACAGAGAAATGAAAATGAAAGCAGTATTTCCTCATCACAGAGCATGTTTGCCAAGATAAGCATTTTAAATGTGATGGTTGTTGTGCACAGCCTTGCTAAGCAGCTACACAGCAGATTTAATGCTACACTCACATTGCATCACATTTAGTCAATAAAAACAAATTTAAGTTTGTTTTTTTTTTCATTATTAAATGCAAAAACAATTTCTTGCATGCTCGTGTTATCAAGGCTAAACACTAGCTTTGTGCCATGATTAATCACCTAAATTAACTCTATGAAATGTTTTAGAGCAGAACTAATGGTTGCACAACTGGGTTATTGAATTTTTATACCATTTTGAGACTTCCTAATTCAAATTCATCTAAGAGAAAGACAGCTGAATAATGGTAGGAGGTGGGACTGAATGGTTAAGCGCTTTTCCACACCAGGAATGCGGCATCAAAGCAGGGGCACTTATCTGACAGTCAGCAAAGAAATGCATTTTCTGATAAAGATTTTTTTAGATTAGGGCTCAGATTTTTAAAGTTGCTTCACATCCGATTGTTACTGTGGGAAAGGGTGAGCGCTGTTTCATTTGGAAAAAGAAATAAATAAATAAGGTGTGCTGTGTGTGACCTTCTCTCACATATTTGCAGAAAGCGTGGGTCATTTGTTTAGTTTTATCACTTGCCCTGTAGCTAAATGACAGTCTCCATCAGAGAGCGAATATGTCACAATGTCTTTTTTCCTCCCAGAAAGGTTGAATGGGTCTCTTGTCGGTCAGATGAAAATGAAAGTCTCTACGCTGAATGTCACACTAACAAATGCATCCCGTCAGTACCTTCCTCTGCCATTTCCCTCCATTACGCCGCCATATTTTTACCGGCTGGTTTTCATTCGAGCAGAACAAAGCAGTGCTTAAGTGGACTTGTGACAAATGAAGGCGAAAACTGATCCGATCTTTCCTGCACTCGGGTTAAAGGAGTCTGTAGGCCTGCCATCAGTCATAATTTGTGGTTTTTCGTTGCAGTTGGATCCATATTTGAATCACCGAAGCCCGCCACGCGTGCGCTGATTGCGCCACGCCATGTGACAAAGGTCTTATCGGTCATTACCTGCATCTGGACAGACATGGGAGAAAAATCCGGTTTAATTGACGTGCAGAGGCAAACACCAACCAGGCAGCGGTTGTATTTACTTGCTCGTTTGTCAGTTGTTTTAATTAGCAGGTGATAATGTTCCAGGTGTAAAACCTAGCGCAAGAACATACATGTTTGTCTCAACAGATTAAATCTTTTGAAGGCCAAATGTAAAAAATACCATTTTGATTGCCGATCTAATCTGTTATAATTTATTCAAAGCAGTCACTCACTTTAATTTCTTACTTATATTGATTACCTGAGTTCAAAGTAAGGCACTTTTCCAGTTATCCTGTCAGAGCCTGGGATGAGGAACCATGTTGTTTAGCCTGTTTTAAACGTCATGAGATTGCTGATACGACCAGGAAATTACTGACTGGAAATTAAAGTGAGGCTAATATCAACCGAAGGGCAAATGTTTCTGTTTCCGCAACGCTGCTGACACAGACCTACGGTCCTTCCTCATTCTGCTCCTCTTTCAGACCCTTGAAGGGATGTAAACTAATGAACAAAGGTGTCAAACTGGGATTATTTGTTCTGTGGTGTAGGTGTAAGCCGCTGAAACATACAAAGCCGCTCACTGCAGTTCTTCAAAACACCGCCGCCCAAATTAAGACAAAGTGCATACCGCCTTCAGAGGAGAAGGGTGAACTTTGACAACGTAGTTTTTAAAAAAAGAACAACTCGAGAGCGAGGCGAGAAAGAGTAAGCAGAAAGGTGCAGAGGGCTGGGAGTCACATGCCTGGAGGAGAGAGCCCTTACTCATCCTCACAACAGCAAGGCAAAAGGCACACAGAGGAGAGCTGAGCTGAGGAGGGCAGCTGGTCTTCTACACCAGCAACCAGCAGTGGGAAGCAGACTGGTGTGGGCTTGTTGCAGGGCCAGAGGAACATATCAAATCAATGTATGGCCTCCATGCAGATCAGAGCCTGGCAAGTCCCAGCAGTGCTGCCAATTCTGACTGAGCACCTACTTCCCACCTCCACACAGCTGAATACCATCAAAAGGAATCTAATGACTCAAATTTGTACATGAAAAAGCCAATATCAATTCATAAACCCCCTCAAATTGGGCTTTTCATGGGGAATTTTTTTTCTGCATTATACCTGAAATATAAAGACTTACATTAGCCCTAGCTTTGGTCTTTGAGAAGTTTGGCGGTGATGTGATTCATATATGTGGTATTTAAAAAGGAATACTAAACAGGTGTCAAGCCTTTAGAATAGTGCAGCTGCGATGGATGAAACGGCTCATGAGACTGGACTTCCTCCCAGCGTCCTGTCCTCCGTAACAAGGAGCTAATTTTCTGTCTGTTGGCTGTTTCACAAATAAAATCTATGTCCTTTCCCACCAAGCACGCGGTACAAAAATGCCTGAGAAGATGACCTTAAGCTTTTACTCTGTATAAATAACTTTAGACGGAGAGAAAATGGAGGACTTTATATTTAGTCCTATATTTGAACAAAGCAGTGTCTATACTTAAATTCAAAAGAAGAGCAAAACGGGGCTAAGAGGAGGACAGAGGTATAATTTAGAGCTCACATTCACATCTTAGCTGCACCAACACTCTTCTTTGGCTACCTGTGACATAATAGCTGTCCCACTGAATACAAAACACCATCAGGCGTGTGCAGGAGTTCACAGGAGAAAACTTGGCAGGCGGTATTTTAAGGCCCAATTACCAATATGTTTAGGACAAGTGACCTTTCCACACTGATGTGCTGTCTGCATGTCAGGTAGCTGCCAACCATCAAAAACGCTTTATCGGATTGTTTATTCTTCATGCGCACTCAAAGGTTAACGCAGGCTCGCTACGCATCAGCTTTTAACGTGTGTCACAGCGTAAAATAAACCCACCGTGAAGCAGACGGATGACAAGTTAGATTAATGGCTGCCTCTTTAGCTTTTTTTTTTTTTTTTTTTCCCCACACTGATTTAATGGCAGTGCTAAGTGGGCCGGTGTGCTGACGGCATCAGAGCAGAGAACATCTTTTGCCACCGCTCCTTCAGCTGCATCACCTCACTGCTTGACCCTTTTCTGGAACAGAAGCGAAAAGGCAAAGCAGGTCGCTAGTTCATCATGCTGTTTTTGAGGCTCCATTTGCCGTCTTCTCTTAAATCCTCCATGATTGTGCTTTATTACTATTTAAACTCTTAAAACAACATGAGGTTCGAAGAAAGGGAAATTAGGTTTATTTATAACTAAGAACTTCAACAGGTCAATAAGGGAAGTGCCAACACTTATTTTGTCAATTAGAGTGCTAATCACTCTTCTGCAGTTCCGTTCCTCGTTTTTATAGCTGCGTTTAATTCTGGAGGGGTTCGCTGGGGTTTCAGAGGCAATTAAGCACCAATCCTAAATATGATTCAAGACACTTTTCATTAAATAGCATGAGGTCTCCAGTGGCCAGTAAAATCCTGCGAATAAGAAAACAGTAAAAGTGTCACACTGCTCTGACTTTCATTCCACTTCCAGGCAGTTTTTCCCAGCAGAGTGTTTCCATGGCGCCGCCGCCTCTGTAACATGGAAATGGGGGACTAGTCGAGTTAACAGGTACTCAGCTAAATGCAGCCCCTGCCAGACTAGTACAGTAATATCATTACTAGGTTTTGGGACAGCTTCACAAATATAAATCATTGTTGACTGGTTAAAATCTACAAAAATAATACACAGGAAGGCCCTCAGAGAGGTCATGTTGGGCGAGACTGTCTCTTTCATCCACCGACATCGTTTTTACAATCCATAGTGAACATTATATAGTCATGTTGATGGCTCTCTGTGTGTGTGTGTGTGTGTGTGTGTGTGTGTGTGTGTGTGTGTGTGTGAGTGTGTGTGAGTGTGACACACCCCTACCTGCCCACTTGTTATCCTCTTAATATTTTCCCAAGCAGGCAATCATTGAATAATTGAACCGACTGCCCATAAAAATAAGGTTATCTGGGAGCGCCAGGCCTTCGCCTCCTAAAAGGCTCTGTATGTGTGAGACTGAGGTGAGTCCAACATCTGATCTCAGACCTCTGAAAATCAAACAAAATCTGGCCTCTTAATCTGGGAGACTTTTAAAATGATGCCACTGTGATGTTTAAGGTTCAAATTGTCATCATATACAAATCTGCTTTATTAGCAAAAGGTACTGAGGGGATGGGGGTGGGGGACCCACCGACTCACATCTGCTGAATTTCAGAAGCAGGTCATCAACATAAATAAAAGAGGAAGTTAATCCTCATCTGAGAGCCACGCTCCAAGCTGTGAGGGCCAGAGGAAACAGATGGAGCAGATACAGATGCTGTCTCTTAAATAAATGAGCAGTTGTGCTCTGATCAGAAAAAAAGAGAAAAAATTACTTTAAAGTGCAGAAAATGCATCCAGTCCATGTACTGGTGATCAAAAGGAGCGACTTCAGTGAAAGACTGATCCTGCCAAGGTGCGAGTCAGAGCTCCGCAGGGGTTCTTTTCTCCCGAAAACATTATGTATGCATGTATGCATGCATGCGTGGCTGCTGCAATGAAGTGATCTAGAGAATCCAATCAACCAATCAAAGAGCGGTGAAGCAGTCATATTTAAATGAGCTGTGATGGTCATTGAGTCAAAAACGAGTTGGCTAAATTAGATTCCATCAGAAAAAAGATCTAAAATGACATCAAAACTGAGGTTAAGGAGATAAAATGAAAAAAGAAGCGCTGGACTAACGGATGGAGAAGAGCTGCGCTGGCCGCGCCTCAGCCCTCCCCGTCGGCGAGGTCTGAAGGGCGGCGACAGATCTGTGTTTTTCACCTTTGCAACTGTCAGCCGTCCTGGACGTAATCTGCAGCAGCTCCAGAGAAAATGAGTTTGTTTCAGCCAAGATTTCTCTCTTGGAGATCTGTCACAGATTTAATTATACTGACACCGACGCACCTAATCTACCCAACACTGGAATCAGAGCCTACGTCCTGCGTCTTTGCTGCCACTTTATATTTGGACTAAGGGTGCGATGAGAATAAGTGGTGGACTTTAGGCAAATAAAGGCAAAAACAGAGCTGTGCTTCATTGATAGTGACGTTTAAACAACCAAGTCTACAAACCATTTTTACCATTTTAGGTCTAGAGGAGACTGAGAAACAATTTCAGGTAGCTTGTGAACCAAATCCAATCAAAAGAAGAAAAAAAAAGGATTATTATTATTACTACCATTAATTATTATCAATATTATTTGTATTATTCTCATCATTATTATTATTATTATTAAATTCATGATCCATTTTCTTTTATCATTTATTCATTTCTCTTTGGTAAACGGCTGCTTCATCCTTACCAAAATCATTTTCTCATCAGCAACGATTATGATCAAAAACGGAATTTTTTCCTTTTTTCCCTTTGAATGCACCGTGACTTCACACTTTGATAGATTAACTGCTTTTTCTTCTTAAGCTTATCCTTTCAATAAAAATATTATTCACATTAATCCAAGATTATGCATCTCTCAACTTGTTTAGACGCTTAATGTTCTTCATTTTCTGCAATCCCAGCGGAATAATTCTACTAGTTCTCAGAGAGAACACGAGACAGCACGAGCAACCATTAAACTGGCATTCAGCCTAATAATGATGGCACAGGATGGATAACGTTTATTGTCTACTTAAGGCAACTCAGCTCTGACAGCAAGCCTGGGCCTCCTCTCAGTTTGAACGGAGCACCTGATAGACTTAGCAAATCCTCTCCTCTCCTCTAAATTCTTATTTATATCCTCATTCTGCACTTCCTGGAGACTGAACCACGCAACCTTCTAAAACTGTGCATTTCTGCCACTCTCCTTTCACAAATACGCAGGGTTTGAAAAGTGCTTGTCCGGATCGTGGTAGCTGTGAGGAAACTGACGGCTGTGAGTTAACAAAACAGGGATACCATCAATGTTCCCACACAGAGCGAATGGGAGGATCTGGAAAAGGCAGGAGGCACAAACTGTTTGGTTGGGTGGACTGGATATAACACAGATGTCGCTAGGATGCGAAAATTTTTAAGACGCATCTGTTGCTGCCCCCTTTCTTCAGCCTCACTGTTGCAGAAGAAACTGCTTCTTATCTGGGAACAGATGAAAAGCATTTACATTATGAATGCATGAGGTTCATAAAAAGAGCAGCACAAAGACGCGAGGTTCAGGCTCCGGCAGCCCGGCTGCAGCTGGCAGGCGGAACCACGTCCTGCGACAATGCCGTCCCCCGTCTGCACAGGCTATTATAGATAGCTATCTTTAGCTTTTACAGTCGGCGTGTTGAAACACACACATACGCACGAGGTCGGTCGCCACAATTACCAGCTTCTGTTCACGTCTCTCGCGGGAGCGTTTACCTTGTAAAGCCCGATGGAGACTAGTCAGGACGACATATGAACAAATGTACGTCTGGAGCGCGAGGCTGAATCTATCTGCGCTATCATTTATTGGTCGTGAAGAGGCCACCATTATCGACGGACTACAGAGGAGGACCGCTCTAGCCTCCAGGCTATTTGGAGAGCCAGCAGTTCAGGCCCCTGCCCCACTCTTACTTAATTGGTCCCCTCAGAACCTCGGCACACACAAACCATCACGCCTGGACTATACCGAGCGAGCCGGGAGAATAGAATAGAATATATGTTTATTCATCCCACAACGGGGAAAATTCACTGTTCCAGCAGCATAAACATTAAAGAAAAATTTTCAAATTAGAAAGAGGAAGACAAGATAAATAAAAATCTGACAAACCACTATATACACACAATAAAAATAGGATAGGAAATAAATAGCACATGTACAGGTACTTTACATAAATTATGGAATATGAATATAATTATGGATTATGATAATGTACAGGTGAGTAGGTGAGTTATTGACAGTCAATAATGTAGTCAATACTCGGTCTGCTCAGCATCGATTAGCTCCCTCTATCTCTGCAGTTTCTTGTTGGTTTTCTTTTTATTACCTAATTCCTCTTCACCTGCAGATCGCCATCGGCCGAGGTTGTCTTTGAGTAAACCATACAAGGCGAGATAAAGAGAAGCAGACAGTGGAGGAAATGGCTGGAACAAATAGGAGATGAGTCAGGACTGCCTACTGGGTAATTGGGTTGGAGACTCTTATATTATCGGACTTGTTTTGGATAAAAGCTATAAAATCCTCCACATACAGGGAGGATAACTGCACATTGGCAGATCAGAGGATAACACTGAGAGGTCGGCGCAATCTTATTTTGACACTTCAGCAGAGAAAAAACCCTAATGATTCCCCAACTTAACTTCCTGTAAACCTAAAAACAATGGCACGCAATAGTGTCCACAAAGGGCGCCACTGCTGCACGCCAGCCTCTGCTCTCCATTTTATGCATTCTAATTCAAGGCGTGCTCGTTTCAGACTGACATTTCAATTTCAGATGCTTCTACATCTCAGTGCTTTGAATTGGGATGGTGTCATTACATGTGTACGCTCCGGTCGGAGACCATGACAGCTTGACAATTGCAATAGTCACGCAGCAGAAACGCTCTACATATCGCAGGCTAATGCATAATGTTTAAAATCAGCGGTGTGAGTTTTGACAATGCCGTCGCACTACTGGGAAAACCTATTCATCAACGCGGGTGTACCGAACAGACGCTGACCGCAGCCGGGAGAGAGCAGCCTGTCTGCAGCAGGAGGTGCAGCTGCCAACTATTAAAAGTCAAATTCAGAGGAGTCATTTAAAATAAATGGAAAGGAGAGCGAAACTCTCTCCGGCACACCGGAGAGGATTACAAACCTGATAATTGCACTTTAAAAACAAGAAAGAAGATTTAAAAATGGAAGTGGGATCACTGGCGTGACAAGAGCATGGCAGCTGGCACCACAACACCGTCACCTAATGTGTTTTTAACCATTTCTGGATGATTGTGGAGCTGTACAGCTCAGAAACATACAGTCAACTATTCAGTGGGGAGGGCAGGAGCAAACCCGGCATCAGTGTCTATTACTATCTGGTGAGAAGAACTGATAATCATTAAAATGTAAAATAACGCCAGCGTTTCTTCTTGGGGCTTGAATAATGGACACACAGGCTTTATAAATGTGCCGTTGTCTCCGACTTTGCGCTTCGCTTGGTCTAAATCACATAAGACGAAATGAAGTAGAACGAGGCAAAGCCATTTATTGATTGTGTTGTCGGCTGTGAGGTGAAACAAAAGTAGTCTTTAAATGAATGTAGCCACATCGACGTGCAGCATAGATGTTATCTGTCTTAATGACGAAGGGGAGTCCTTGGCTGAAGGGGAACCTCATCAAAGTCATGCATGCATAACCTTCACCGCCGCTCGGAGAGCAGCAGGACACACCCGCCCATGCTTATGGATAAACATTTAAATTCAAATGTTCAAGTCATTAACCACTGTCAATAGGGAGGATTAGAGGAACGACTCGGATGGGCCGGGCCCAGATTTTGTTTGCTCATTTCAAATATCTTGTGGATCCTCTGATGTTAATCAGGTCTGACCTTAAATGAAACCTTCCAATCAGGCGATGGCGGAGGAGTGGGTGGCTGGTTCTGTTCTGATGGAATCTGAGGATCGACACGTCACACCTGCTCACGATCAGCAGCCAATGATATTAAATCAATGCAAAACCACAAAGGAATGATGAGGCCACGGCGGCTACGGAACAACCAGAATGACGTACGACCAAAACGCAGCCGGCCCTAAAAACTTTTCACGTTTCTTACAGCACGACATTTACTTAGTGCAGGAAAAAAAATCCAGGAAAAAAAATGTGCCAGAAGTTCATTAGACTTGACAAAGCAAATGTGAAAATATATCGCTGCATCTGTTAACAAATTCTTCACCTTTGCGATGATGGCACTGTTGACAAGTTTGTCTGTTGAAACTCATTAGAAAAACTTGGAAAAATGTGCCATTTTTATCTTTTTTTAAGTGAAGTATTGCAGCTAACACCAGAGCATAATGGTATGATCTGATGAAACAATCAATAATAAAGCACAAATGTCTTAATGTGTTTGTTTATTGGATGTTTGTGGGCATCATTTTCTCAGGCAACACAAAGCAGATGGGGGACAATGTTCCCATCAGCACACAGCACAGTGCTCATGAGCAAACGCTAGTTTGTCCTACTTAAATGCAGAATTCATAAAATATGCATTTGCGTTTGATTACTCTTGAAAGGAATCCATCAGGAAAAGCGATGACAGGTGCTCGCTGCCGGTGATGAACTGCCGCAGCTGTCACCGTTAACACGACGTGCTTCAGTTTTCTGGGCCGTGACCCCAAGATCAGGCTCTTATTCTGGATTAAAAACCTCAAAAATCCCTTGGAAAATTAGGGCAGAACTAAAATTTGTCAGTCTGATAGTCAGACGTTAAGCCTGTATTGGCGACACGGGTAAAACATGAGTTCCCTCAGCTTGGCGCCGGAATGAATGGCAGCTCTCGCCTTTGTGGCGACGCCCTTCAGTCGGTCAGTGAGGCATCAAATGGTGGGTTGTGAATGAGTAGTTATTTCCAAGGCTTCCCTCTCATTGTTAGAAATCACATGGCAGCGCGGCCCGCTCTTATCGAACAGGCCTCTTCAAGGCTGTTGAGACGGGACCGCGAGGCGAAGCCGCAGGAGCCCGATGGATTGGCGCCGTGACGCATCCCATCATCCCTGCAACCTGGAGCGTGACTTATTGCCGCAACCGTTCAGCACTGGATGATGCACGCGTTACCTTTATTGGGGCAGGAGCTGCTTTTATTTCAGAGGCTGGCTGATGAATCGGTGTCAGCCGGGGTGTGTTTTCATTAAAAAACATCTGATGCGTACATTTTTATCCCCAGCGTCTCGCTTCTGACTTAATGGCGTTGGAGGGTTGCTTGAATGGAGACGGGCAGGACACTGTCAGCATACCAACGGCCCTGACCAGGAACTGAGGCAAAAGTTCAATAATGAACTGGGCCTCATGTTTAACCATCTGAATAATCTGAACGGTATCAGCCAATGTGACAAAACTCAGAGGCCCAGGGGAGCCAATCAGAAATGCCCAAAAAAATGTGGACACCCTGCATGAAGATCGGGGAAAAAAACCTCGGGAAGTCGCAGTGAAAGCCACATAATGACGCCATTGTTTGGTTATTGCAGCAGATAATCAATCGTCTGTCTCCAGAGTATCGGCTACAAAAGCTTATCTGCTGAGTATATTCTCAATATCCCACCGACAATAAAACGATAGCTGTTCGCTCAGCGCTGCTGTTTTGTTCCTCTTATCCCGCTGCAATTAGCAGGTTTAATTCCAATTCCAGGTGCCTTTGGTTTCAAATTTCTGAGCTAGATTTCCCCTCCCCTTGTTTGTCAGCAGGGAAGAGCTGATGTCAGAGGGGGGCTGGAACTGGTGGGAAAAATGGGTCCCTCTGAATAATGCAGGAGTGAATCCGGGCGCAGTGACCACGCCGTGTCCTCCTGGAGAACAGAAAACAAACGTGGACGGCCTGGCAGCGGGAGGGAATTCATCTCGTGTGAAATGTTGAATCAAAGTTGCAGCTTGAGAAAGAGTCTGGCAGTCATTTTTACAGGGATAAATAAAACATGGTGGAGAGCTTTTTTCCTTTTTTTTTTTTTTACTCCTCTCACTGTTTAAATCTTTGTAGTCTGTTTATATATTTTTTTTTTTTCTTTGTGCCATAGACGCGTGTCGCTGCCAGCAGGAGGTTTTAGGCTGCAGCTCCAGTCACTCAGGGCCTGTCAAATCTGATTAAACCTCGGTTCCTAAATTTAAACAATCTGGTGAGGAGCGTCATCACCTCGTAGCTCCACAGTCGCGCTTGTTCTCCGAGGTTCTTCCCTGTCATTGTTGATGATAGCTCAGATGCAGGAAGGTTGAAGCCGGTCCCTCCTGACCTGCAGGCTCACTGATATTAGTTTTATTTTTTTCTATTTTGCATGTGAACGTGAGCAGGTTCCAGGCTGACCAGACGGTTCCGCTAATGCGGTGTGTCGGTGTCACTGCCAGGTACATTTATTGATTTAACCCCAATTTCACCACCTTAAGTGAACAATTAGGTGCCAAGTACTGCCTCACATTCAGCAAGACTGCAGCTCTTCTTTTCTGACAGCAGCCAAATTCTCCTTAATTATTGAGCATTTTCAGGTTTCAAATGCTCAGTAATACAAAACAACCAGGTGTCAAATCTCACAAATTCCTAGAAGAAAAGTTCTTAAAAGTAGTAATTATAACCTATTTTCTCAGGATTCAGGCCAGACACTGAAACCTTTTTATTTTGTTTGTCAGCCACTGAAGTGAGGAAGCGTCAAACTGGGCTCAGGACTGCAAATTGCAACAAAGGAAACACGAAGAGCACAGTGCACAGTCAGCTATCAACGGGCAAAACCAGTCGAACCAGGGCCGAAACTCAACCAGCAACCCCGCTGGTCATGAAGGGGAACGAGTGAGAGAACTGGTGGGAGACACTGCAGTGGGGAAGGTGGGGAAAGTAGGGGAAGGAGAGAAACGGAGCAAGACAGGATGGACGAGGCAGCATCAGCCTCACTCCTCCAGAGTGGGCGATAAGAGCTCCACGCTGCAGACCCGGCCCCCTCATGACAGCTGTACCATTTCTGCGGAGCAACTGACGAGTGAAGGGCTGACGGCAAAGAACGTCATTATTTCAAATCCAGAACAAAAAATAAATAAAGAAAGAAAGAACAGGAAGCAAAAGTTAAATAGGAACGGAAGCATGGTTTAATTATACCATCCACTGTTAGGGGTTCATACGTGATGGCGGGGGGGGCTCAACCACAACTCCAGCCTCGCCCCCCCACTTACATTATTCAGTCCATTTTTGCAGTCTGCCTTTTCCATTTCATCTCGTTTCAGCCCTGCATAAAGTATTTGACTGTTGACACTGATGTTATTGAGGCACATAAATATTTATTTGGCCGTTCGGCTGACAGCTGTCGCTGAAGCAGACCGCACTAAATCCTGCAAGTTGTATAACAACCCAAACCTATTCAGCTTATATTACATTCGCGGGCACATTTCACTTTCATGCATGCACAAACACACCATCGGCAGCTGCTTTCATGCAACATTCCACGTGGAGATATAACCTCAGAGGAAATGCTGGTCATATAAATATAATGCACGCCGCATGCAGTATTGAAAGGTTGCTCCCGAGTGCTTTCAGGATAATGTTAAAGCAATGACAAATAGCTGGAGCTCCTGCAAAAGTTACCCCTGAAGATACAAAAGGCTTGATCTAATATTTATGCTATGCAAATATCTAAGATTAAGTTAATTTCAAAAAAGGGGGAGAAAAATGAATGCAGGAATGGAAACCTCAGGGCTGGTTGACTAATTGACTTGCAAATGCACCCCTGTAACACTAGCATGTGAGCTAAATGGATGTCAATAGGTCAGGAAGGATGCACCGGACCAAAGAGGAGCGATTTTACTACGACCCGTTCACACAGCAAAATGGAAATATGCATACGATGTGTGACATTTAGGGAGGCTCTTTAAAAACCCCCTAATATTTATAAATGAGAGGGCCAAAAAAAACAACTGTTGTTTGGCACCAGTGGGGCATCTTTTTGAGGAATTGCATTAAGACAGAGTGTGCATCAAAGAAATACAAATGAAGACATTTAAAGCCTTCCAAGCAACCAGTGTTGATTAATTACGGCCAGACTTAACTCCCAAATATGTGAAACGCACATTAATAAACATTTGATTAAGATACATTGTGAACAGGGAGTATTTAAAGTTGCTCCATTAAGAGAAACTTACTTCAGATTCAATTCACTGGACACCATTCACATAAAAGCTGGAATTTACGCACAAACTTTGCACGAAAACGCATCACAAACAATCATTTTTCAGAGCCAAATTAGGGGGTGCGTGTGCCGTGCGTGTGCGCAGTGCGTACCTTTTGCAAACAGAGTCGGGACCTGCGAACCAGAAGCAGAAGGACGCCCAAACTCACGCAGCTCCCGCCCGAGAACTGTCCCATCACGGCTCGGCTGCTTCGCCTCCGCGGGTGGACTGGGGGAAGCGGCCGCGGCGCTCGAACATCGGCCCACTTGGAGGCACCTCGGGAACCTCGGGAACGCGTGTTCCTGCGGCTGCTGCGGTGGTTAGTGTCCGCCAGGAGGGGAGAGGTGCGGAGGAGAGAGGAGAGGAGAGGAGAGGAGAGGTGAGGAGCGAAGAGGAGCCACCTCCCCGAACAGCGACGAAGAGGGAACACGAGGAGACTGGCGCAGATCTGCGAGCGCACGGGAAAGAGGGAGAGAGGGAGAGAGAGAGAGAGAGAGAGAGAGAGAGAGAGAGAGAGAGAGAGAGAGAGAGAGAGAGAGGGAGAGAGAGAGAGGGAGAGAGAGAGAGAGAGAGAGAGAGAGAGAGAGAGAGAGAGAGAGAGAGAGAGAGAGAGAGACCGCGGGAGAGAGAGAGAGAGAGAGAACCTGTTGAGAGCGCCTTCACACGGCGCTCAATCAATTATCAATTAAGGCTCAGGCTCCGCTCGACCACGTGACCTCCGGTGTCCGTCCGCTTACTAAAAACGTCTAATTTGGATTCTAGCGCAGTTTCCAGTTTTCTTTGTTCTTTGATTCAGATTCAAACACAATTATGGGATACAAATGCAAAGTACACAATGAAAGCCGTGTTCTGTTTCAGCAGACTGATGCTGTTTACCCCAAAAACTTTTGTTTGAATGTTTGATTTTTACGTACATTGAATATTTATTGTACTGTATAACAATTTACAGTTTTGTTGTCGCATAGTGGCAAAAACTTCTCTCAGAATTTCGGCAAATATGACACTGAAAAGACGTAGATTGTTTTTGCAATATACATTTCCACCACTAGGCGCCACTAAATATCACACGCTGGACTTTAAAATGGAATAATGACGCTTACATGTGCCGGGATGGGATGGATCTGGGAACAGATGTTAGCTTAGTTGGATTGTCATTATTTGAGACGAACATTGAAGTACCACAGAAAAACCTGAACATTGTGTTCTAAGTTCCAATGCAGGAAAAGATGAACTTGCGTGAGAGCTGCCACCACTAATGCTGCCACTTCTTCTTCCCTGCATCATTATCTTTGCGTTTCATCTCATCCTCCTGACAGCTGTAAACATTGCCGTTTCCATCCTGATAGAGGGGACGAGCGCTCTGAAAATAATTCATCCGACCATTTTTCCATCTTTGTCCCTACCCTCCTTCTGTTGTCGTTCCCTTTTTTGTTTCTAACCTCAACTTCTCCCTTTCAGTCACAGCCTGATCATCTTTCTGTGAAGCTATCAGAGTTTACCTGTTTTAACCATTTTACAACAAAAAAAAGATCCAATTCATATTATATCTGTGTGCACTAATTTGTGCAAAATCATGAAGCCATCTCACATTTGGAGGACGGGAGCTAATGGCTAAAGTTGATGCCAGAGTGGATTATTAACTTTTTTAACAGTGCAAATCTTCTTAGATTCATCTTTCGGCATTGACCGGCCTGACCTTTAGAGACGGTCACTGGCAGACAGCAGGAACAAGGTAAAGATTATATCCAATGGAGGATTTCCTGCCACAGTATTTTCAAAATGTCAAAAATGGGATTTTCAAGGTAGAAAGAATGAAATGACTAGTTTCACCGCTGGATTTGGAACAGAAGCAAAGGTGAAGCAACCACCCACTGCAGCCACAGCCGGAACACCTCATCGGCTAAAATAACCAATGAAAGCACAGGTGATCTGTTCTCTCCGTCCTGGTTTATGTGCTAATTATTGTTAGTGTATTAATGTCTCTAACACTTTACCAGCTGGCTGGTTTTCACCTTCTTTCGAGGGAGCGTCTTTTATCACATTTCCCTAAACTTTTCAACAGTTGCTGAAAATGCAAAACAGTCATTTAAGAACAAGGAGTGAACCAAGAATGGCCCTGAATAAAAACATTCCTTTTATTTAAATTAAAATCAGCATTTTAGTTGCATCCGTTGGGGACAGAAAACCTGCTCTCTGTCAGTCATTTAAAATCTGCACCACAGATGTTTTCTTAGATCTTTCAGCTGCTCGGTGACTCTGCAGGAAAAGTCACAGGATCTTCATGTCATGCAGCAGAGACAATCTCTCTCTAGCATGACTGCTACTGTCGATGGATTCATCATGAATGCATCACTTGTAATATTTTATCCCAGATCAGCGCTCCATCAGGTCAATGTGCTATAAAATCTCTGATTCCTATGACAAATGTAATGGTGGGTGAGGACTGATTTGCATAAATGCATCATTTACTCGACAACCACGAGAATTCTGCCCCGTCAACGTTGGGTCTGATTGTGTTTGGAAGGAGATGCTTTTTGGGTTTTGGGTTTGTTTTTTTTTTGCCTAAATAACTGGAGCGTATCCTCTGCTCACATAATTACCCTATTGACCAAACACAGTGGTCCATTTCCTGGAGTTCTTACCTGAGGTCAGGCTGTCAGACAAGGTTAACTACCATATAAACCTCCTGAAAGAGCCATAAATGCAGCAGTAGGTTTTTGGGGTGGCCTAGAGGCAGCTGACCCACCATGCAGACCATGAACAACACAGCCAACAGTTAAAAAAAAACCCCAAAAGGACCCATCCAAACAAAACCCAAAAGATGAGCCATCATCGTTGCCTAAGATAAGACAACTGGTAATATTTGTGCCAGCAGCCAGAGCGATCCACTCCTCCCCCTGTGTTATAGGGAAATTAACAAAAGCAATTTTGCTCCAGTTATAGTCGTTTTCTGCGTAAATGTCTCCGGGGGGTTCAGATACCCCCGACGCTTTGTAGTAAAATCATAATGTTTGTGTGGGACTGTTTGATCAGCAGTTTTTATCTCTGATTTCTGGCTTAGTAACAGATGAGCGACGGCACAGTGCAAACATCTAAGAACATCTAAATGACCAAAAGCAGCATTCCAAGTTCACTTCTTTGGTTTGTGCGATAAACATTTTCATTGCCTCAAGACCTTCCTATCTTTTTTCGCCACCCACAAATCAAGATAATATATTGTTTGTATCTCAAAGTTAGTGCACGTCGTGTAAAAGATGTACAAGATCTGCATCAATGGCAATGCATCAGCATTAAAAATGACATAGAAGAGGTTCAACTATTCTTTTTACAGCCAACAATAACAGGGACAAAGCAAGGACTGTTGGGTGGAGTCCAGCCAGTCAGGTAAAGGCTGCTGGCGCCTCCATCGCTTGCTCCAGGGCCAAGCGGAGCCCTGAAATTATGTGACAGAAATACGAAAGAGGAAGGGAAAGCTGCAGGTTACGACCGAGTGTTTTCAGCAGTGAGTATGAAAAGTTCACCGCCACCGAGCTGCTGGGCCACCGGCTCACAGCCGCTGTGACCGACAGGCACAAATATCACACCTTTTTCTGCTTTACATTAAGGTGGGAGGGAGCACTGGAACGCCACAGAGGATTGTCTGGGTTTTTTTTATTTCTCTCTGTCTCTCAGAGCAAAGAGAAAACAGAACATCAGTCAGTCTCTCAGAACAAACAAACAAAAAGGCATTTTTGTGAATCGGACATGTACATCCTGATAAGTGTGCAGCAGCACCCTTGTGCCTCACAACACAATCAGATGAGGGGCTCAAGAGTTAGCATTCGCTTAGCTGCTCCACCTCATTGGAAATCTGTATTCTGCTCTGACCCGGGCTGCTGTTATGAACATACACGCATCCATGCAGTTGTTGCTTGGAAACATATCATTGCAAAAATACAGTGGAAAAACAGAAATCTCTGCATTCTGACAAAAAACCTCAGTCCACAAAAAACAGTACATCCAGCAGCAATCTGGTGCACCATCTTTGCTTCCTCACCAAGTATTATTATAAAAGACTGATATGAAAGTCATATGAAACTTGATTCATACAGTCATAGTCCCCAGTAAAAAAGGTTTAGAATAACGGTAAATTAAGCTACAACTCACAGCAAGAATGTAAAAAATGGTAAATGTTAGTGCACAAAAGGCCCTGACACTGATTTACATTTTCATTGTTACATAAAGGATGGGTTTAGTGAGTACATGATACAAATTACTGTCAAAATTCTTGTTAAGTAAGTGAGGGAAGGTGCAGGAGGGAGGAAAAAAGGTCAGAATAGCTGCAGCGAGTGAAAAACACCTATTTTTGTCATTTAACTATGAGGGCTTGTTCAATATACCGCATGCATGAAGCAGCACTAGGATAATTGGTCTTGCCTCACAATCTGCTATTGTTCCTGTCGGCTTTGAGGCAACGAGGAGGAGAATTTTTCCAAAAGCTGCCATTATTCCTCCAAAAGACATAAATTAATGTATCGGAGGTCTAAGTCAACTGTGGGCCTGGCTCCTCATTGATCAACCACAGTGATCAATAACAGAAAGTATCAGAAAAGTCTACCAGTATTTTATTAAACCCACGGTTTGTAAGAGACCTGTCTCCATTTTTATGTTTCCTTAGTTGAATATATATATCACTTAAATGCTACATAAACCAGAAGCTACACATGTTACATCTATTTGGTGGCGCAAGAAATGCAAAAGCGGTTTAAAATACAATGAAGTTGTTTAATTCGCCATAGGATCAGAACGCCAGCTCTTTTTGGTAGAAAGACGAGTGGTAATTAAACAATCAGAGGCAACAGTGGGTGGCGGTTTGGAAGTGGGAGTAGTGGGCCAATCTTTTTGTTGGCGACAGCGCTGAACAACAACGTTACACAATAGCAAAGAAAGGAGATGCTTGTACGTGTGTGGGAGGTGCAGGGCCACCTCGCCTGGGTTCCATAGATGACAACATAACGCACATCTGAAATATGGATTTATGGCAGCCTAAAGTTATTCCCCGGGCAGATTGTGTTCCTATTTAGGCTGAATAAATTTACATTCAAGTCGCTTAGGTTTTCCTTTTTTTATTCGCGTTGGCTTTCTAGTCATACAAAATGCCCCTTTTGCCAACGCTCGACATAAAAACACGCCTGGTGAATAACATTTACACAGCGGAGCCTCGTATAAACGCAGCTGCATAAAGGAGCAGCACTCTTCAGCTATAGCGCAGACAACAGAGGGAAAAAAAAGACTATTTCTAGATTGTAACATTAGATCCTAAAAGCTTCCACCACATCTTCATCTCATCAACTGAGGACGTCTAGATAATCACTGAACTTTAAAATTTAGGCAACATGCCTTTAAATCAAAGCTCACACTAACCTGCTTTGTTCTTTGCACACAAGTGTGAAAGGTTTGTGTGACTTGAAAGATAGACAGACAGATAGACGGATAAAAAAAGAGAGAGAGTTCTTATTGATGAGGCAGCAAGGGCTCGCTAAGCTCAGCAGGATATCTGCGACCGCTGTGACCGCCACGCCCTCATAAACACAGCGCGATTATGCCGCAGACACACTTCCCCAACGTGTCCTTGCAATCTCTCCGTGTTGCCTTCTCGGCCTTCAGGCAAAAGCAGCACGGAAAGAAAGAAAAAAAAAACAAAAACAAAAAACCAGAAAGAGAATGACACAGGAGCACGGCGTGGGTGGTTTTAGCTGTGTAAACACGGCTTATTTACCATGCTCACGGAACAAAAAGTGTAAAGCTCAGCAAAAGGTCCAGTCATCTTTGCTAACGCAGGATCCATCAACTACTAACGGAGGCACTTCTTCAGCTGCTGGAAGTTAGTAACGCAGTTGCTGGAGTGAAGAAACTACAGCAGCAACAAATCACAACAAAAGACCATTTTTCATTTAGTGGAGGGATTTCCAAAAGGACATTCCAACAGTCATCAATAATGAAAATGTCCGTCCCAAATTTGTCTCTTTGGTGGAGGCAGAGACGAGTGTGGAAAGATATGCCACACACATCGCGTGTGTGTGTGTGTGTGTAACACAAAGAGCCAATACCCAGGAGCCACGGGCTCCAGCTTTAGAGAGCCATCTCAGTGACAGGTCTGGGGTCCGCCGAGCTAATCAGGCCCCTGGGACCAGCTCTCAGGCAGCACTTCTTGTTGCTGCTTCTCCTGGATTCTCTACACATAAGGGCAAAGGAGGAGAAAGTCAGGCTGAAGGTCTTCCTCGCCCCCCTCGCCGATCGGCCGCCTCTGGTTAGCTGCTGACTGCATTAATTCACGAGCTGTTATGTACGAGCAGATAAAGCTGACAGCTCCCCCTTCGGTGCAGATAGGCTCTGTGTTGGGGAATATGCGATCACAGCTTCTCTGTAACAGCCTGTCCATTAAAGCTAGATTATATTAGGCTGCTGAAGCATGTCTAACACCTTCCTTCACTCTATTAAAGAGATCTCACGGTAACAAATAAAGATTTCAGGAAGTTTTTGATTGTTACTGATGTAACATGATTAGTATTCAGACATGGCAGACCTTAGGGACACTCAAGCTCAGCCGGCAATGTTTGGATTTCCTCAACATCAAGGATGCGGAGGAATGTAATCAGCCTGAGGATGCGACTCTCCGCCAGCACATCGGCCCTTCTAGGTGTGCGAGATATCAGTATATATGCTAATATGGTCAGGATATGTATATCTGCAGCATCAGCATGAGGATGGACGTTTTTCCCCAACAAAACGGAAGAAAAAGAAGTAACTCAGAATAATTTGAAGATCGCCGGACTTTGCTAATCAAGTTTGTCTGCAGGGAAGCGCCCCTTGTTGTGTTTTATTGGACTCAAATGTCAAAAGAAGCTTGCACCAAAGCCTCTGTGGTGATCTCGCCCTCAGGCTTCTGACAATCATGCAAAGGTGAAGACAAACTGTCTTTGGTTATTGGTACATTACTTCCCCGGGGACGAGCGGATCTGCCAATCAACGCTTACAAAAAAAAAAAGATATCGATCTGCATTTCCTCTGAAAGTGGTAGATGTCGGCAGTTGCTGCAGTGGTGCTCGTATGTCTGACCCCACGTAGCAGATAGAATTAAATCCAATTAAATTTGGCTTTCCTTTTAGTATGCACACTGCAGGCCTTGTGCTCTTTCAACAATACCGATTCAGTAAAAGACATGAGATGCTCCCAAAAAGACTCAGATGAGCACAAGGTTACCGCTTAGTCTCCACTCATTCCCTTAGGCTGTTTGGAAATCAGGCTTATCAACTTCAAACTGCTCTTATGGGTCCTGTCTGGTGGCATTTTGTTGCAGGAGTTATTTCACTCATTGTAGCACTACGCTGTGATCGATAAAAATGTGCATCAGATAGATTACAGCATCCGCCTTCCCCCGGGCTCCACCCCGGTCCCCACCTCCCTCGGCTGGTCCGGGACTGAAGTCTGACACCTTCAAACCCGTTTATTGCTTTACACTGTGTGAAAGGACTGACACAAAGAAGTAAACCCAGTGGGTGCGTGTGGGAATGTGTTGTTGTACTTGTTACATACAGAGTACCAAACTACTCATTCTACAAGCAAAGGGAGGATATTTTGGCTGGTCGTCACAACTTCAAAGAATTGTTCGAGGGTCAAGACTTGGTTTAAGGCCGCAGTTGGAGTTGGGTTCAGGGTGGGGTTAGGTTAGGGTAGGGGCCAGGGTAAGGGTCACAGGGTCAGTTGGGATGATGGGTAATACTTCATGTCAATGACAGTCGTCACCAAGATGAAGAAAAGGTACAAGGATGGGTGCAAAATATCAAACTAGCATCTCTGCCAGCAAGCTCCTCACTGTGCACATCTTCAAGACGCCACAGAACAAAGTTCACATCATGCGTTGACTCTTCGGGGACCAATTATCTTTTTCTTCCTCTCTCCCTTCCTCATTTCCAAACAAAGAACAGTAAACGGCTTGAAAACAGTTCACACTTGCGAGTCGAGCGCGTCAAGAACAACGTGCACTTTGAATCCCGATGAAGACCACTGACGCTGACGTCAAAACAGATGTATTCACTTTAAGCATGTTTAATTACATTTATGTGATGTTATTTCACCTCGCGGTGCAATTATAGTTTAAAATTGTGAGAAAAAAATCCCTTTGGCTACAGTTTTTTTTTAGCACAGTTCAGAGCACGGAGCCCCACACATATAGATCAAAGGCATGGCAGGGTCTCCAGGCCAATCAGGCACCACAACTCGTGTGTTTTGCTCAGAACAAAAAGTCTTTGGCCCTCCTTCATCTGTCAGCCATGAGCTGCAAAACCAGAGGAGGGATGGAGGGATGGAGGGATGGAGGGATCACCCCCCCACCGACTCCGCCATCAATCAGCCTGTCGCTTTGCCTGCAGCAAAGCTCCGAGTCAAAGCAAGCAGGTGTAAGAAAATCAGTAAAAGAAAAAAAAAAAAAAAAAAAACAAGGGAGAAGATGATTGTTGTGCAAAAATACAGTGAAAGAAACGTCAGAAACCGTCTCTGGGGATGAACACATGAAGACTCGTCTTCCAGAACATATGTGGAGATCAGATGATGTCATGTTCTTTTGGTTCTTCGGTGATGATTCCAGACCATGGCAGGGCTGTTGTTCTTGCACCTGCACGCTTATCAGCCGTCATCTCTGGGGAACAAAGGACTGCATTACCCACAATGCTATGCCAGAGCAAAAGTCCTGCTTCTTTTATGCTTTTTCATGGTTCATGGATCAAGTCTTCTGTGTCTCCACAGGCCTGCGCCGTCCATCTACACCGGGTCCTCTGGACAGTCCAACCTTCTCTGCATCAGCTGGACGCAGTCAAAGAGAGGCGAGAGAGCCCAGAGCCGCCAGCAGCCAGCTGAGCCGCCTTCCACTGTGCGTGACAGGAAGCTGGAAGAGGAGCTGCGGGAGCAGCTGCAGCCTGGCAGACGAAAGGCTGCAGAGGTGAGGAAAAGAGCCAAAAACCGTGAAGGAAATACCGCAGATTCGTATGTTTCACTTTTGCAGATCAGATTATATTGCTGTCATTTCCTGAAGCTGCCTAAATCTTTTAATTGTATTTTATCACCCTAAATAACTAATGTGCATATGAGTAGTGTTAGTCGATGTGTTGTCATGGTAACCACAGCTTATAGCTTTGACATGTAAACAAGAGGGAACAGATCATCACATTAGCAGCATCAAACCCCTCTTTTATGAGGAAAGAACAAGGCGCACGCCATCACCTTGAGAGAACAGAAGCCAAGTATCAGCAATGGCTGAGGAATGGGCTCGGAGGACAAAGAGCACGCCGCGAATGCATTCTCCAGAGCCATTTGCGTCGACGTTCACTCAGTTATTCAGTCAGAGAGGTGAGCTGAGGCTGGGATCAATCAATTAAATGCAGCCATCATTTCAGTATCTCAGTGGGAGACACTCGCTGATGGATCTACTCACATCGACTGACATTCTACCTCAAAAATGGGGCTCGCGCCAGCGTCTCCCACATGTGGTTACAGAAAGGAAAGAGGAGAAAAAAATATATGGTGTAAAAACACAGCTTAGCACCAACTCTGCTACGTGTGGCCAACAGGTTTGCCCCCGTATTATAAATACCTGAATTACATTTGGATATAGGTTGGTTTCTCTGAGAGAAATTCACATTTTCTACAATGACGGCTGGGGAATTGGTATAAATGTGAACTTAGAAGACACATTTCTGTCTGTCGTTCATGACGTGTGATGAAAAGGAACTGCACCACCCACCGAGCTGTGTGACAGCCACAGGGGGGGCGACGATGGGAGTTGCTGAGTCAAAAATGAATGATTGAAAAACCCGAGGTCAACCAAGGTTGTGCAGAAATCTGAACTTTTTTTTTTCATAATGTCTGATTTCTGTGTTCACAAGCAGACTGCACCAGTGCAGAGTGTCTTTGCTGACTATTTTCTCTATTTTCGCATCTGTTTATGGCGGCTGTCCGGGACACTCTGACACACACACCCTACCCCGCCTCCAAAACTAATTACTGATGACACATTATCACAAGGGCAAGAACTGCAAAGGTTGGGCGATTAATCAGACAGATAAAACCGTTACACGAGGGACAAACTGTAACATGGCGCAGACACGACTTCTTTAATGATTCTGATGTTCCGATGCAAAGCTGTTTCACGCACACACGGGATCGTCCTGGTCAAGCCTTCCAGATGTGGCCTCAAATTTGTCCTTCACACAGGTGATTACAACATGACCTTTTCTTCACCTATGCAGAGCTGGTGGCGTTGCGTAAAGTAGGAAGACAATAACGCAGAGCTGAGCTGGTCTCCGAGCTGAAGCTTTGAGGGATAAGGATCAGCCATCAGCCAAATCCTGCCTTCACCTTTAAGTAGCTGTCCTGTTGGTCAGCAGACGCGGAGGAGGAATCATAATGAGGAGAAACCAAAGGCCGGCTTTACCCTTTATTATGGAGAGTTTGTGTTCTCCCTGTCTGGACTGTAGAAACATGCTCAATACAAATTCTGCCCAGAAAAAAGTTGCTTTCAATTAAGAAAAAAGGAACTCTGAAGGCTCCATTTTCAGCTGTTGGCGGAGAGCCAAGTGTGCTGCTGTTAAAGTGGGAGAAAGGCGCCGCCGCCACTTGATATTTGTCACTATCGGTTTTTTGCTTCTCCCTCCATCAGTGTCACCACCTCTCCAAGCCTGCTTGCTGTCATCACGTGCTCGTCCTTCAGGTGCTCGCTCACCTTTCATTGCAGACCTACTACTTCAAATATTCCCTAACCAGTCACACTTTTATCCACCGAAAACAAAATTTCTGACACCCCAAGCGAACACATATTTCTCTAACATGGAAACACGATACACGCGGGCTTCTCTGTGTATTACGGAAGCTAAATGAGGAAATAAATGATCTCTTTTCTCTCCACCATCAGAACATCCAGTCCAATGAAGCCGTCCCTGGAGGAAACGACACGTCCCCATCCTTACTTTAACTGCCACGTTAGCGCGCCAGTGGGTCCCGCTGCTGCTCTGACCCCCCAGTTTGCCTCTCTTTGCTCCACAGCGCAGCGTTAACCAATCCCGCCCGAGTCAGTTTAATTAAATCCAGGGGCTTTAATGCAGTCATGAATTTCAAAGCGCGCAGGGATCCATGTATGCATATGCCAAAAAACCCTGCACCACCTTGACACCACCAACTAAACGTTTGATCGTCACGAGTTGATATTCATGTGGCGCACGCCGCAGGTCCGAGGATCTCATATTCTTCATTATTCTGATATCCATCAGCATGCATATTAATGGCAGCGTTCCTCAAATAGACTGTACAACACATCTTCATCATTTTTTTTTATCCCCTTTTTCTCCTCACAGGTTCTTAAACCAGCACGAGGCCCCGTAATTAATTCACTTAATGTATAGAGGACAAGGCCATCACTCAGAGCGGGCGACAGCAAGATTGATTCAGTCTTTCTTGTATTAAGTGGTGGCTGAATATCTTCTGATGAAACTGTTAACAGGCACTGGGATAATAAATGACCACAGAACGTTTGAGTGCATCCATTATTTCTGATCCTAGGGGGAACGTATAGAGCGCCAGTACTGTCCCGAAACCTGAGCCACACTTGTTGCCATGGCGGCCCGCAACCTCTCACATGCGTCTTCAGCATCGGTGGGAAATTTCACCCGGCTCCGTACTTGCTCAGATAGGGAAAAGAGAAGAGGGATAGAGCTGAAAATGATACCCCCTCTGCTGTTGGTGCGGCGCCATTTGCATAAAAATCCCAGAGCAATCATGTGGGCAGAGCCGGGGAGGAGGACGCCACCGACAATATTTTTGCTCAGTCATTTGCTAGCATATTCCTAGGAAAAGGAAAAAAAAAAAAAAGCCACGCCGACAAGCTTGCAATTCATCAAGCGCGATAAGGAGAGCGTGGCCACTGATGCATGGCTTGTCTCCTGTGATAAACAGACGTGTGTTTACACAAACGTTTGTCTCTGCAGGACGCCTTGGGTTGAGCGTGGGGCGTCTGAAACAGGGCTGGTCTGTGCTGGGAAGGACCACGTGTTGGCCACATATGTGCGAAGCCCCCCCCCCGCCCACCTCTTGTGTTTTTGATGCATGCTTAATTAAGCCACGTCCAACCCCTGACTGGTAATTTTCATTAACAGGGAGACTATCTCATCTTTACGCCACCGCTATTGACAGCAGGAGGAAGGCCACCCTCTCCCTTATCAGCCTGCTTTTTTAAACTTAATTTCTGCATTACCACGGCCCCCGGGGCTTCTATTTTTCATCAGCTAATGTATTTCAGAAGGGGTGGAGTGTGTATTTTGTATTTAGCTATATTAAGCTGGGAACATTTAATGTGTCTTTGAATTGCATTGACATCTGTGCATTCTCTACACTAATTGCGTGAAGGAATCTATTTTTTTATACCAAATGCTCACTCAGTTTGACGTTCCCATTACAGTTTTACTTGCTGGGATGTACGACTCAATCTATATATTTAATCATGCTGCATTTGTTCCCAATTTTAAGGCCCAAACAGATGTTATGATGATGTTGCAGATGAGAAAGTGTAAGTACTAATAATAGATGTGTTGTTATCACAGAAAATAAAGGGGCCATTAAGGACACATGGCTCCACTCTCTACAGCCAGCAAACAGGTAAGGACCAACCATGGGTCAGCTTCTACAGAAGCTAAAAGTTACTCCACATGGCCACCTCTCACCAGTCAGCAACCAGCTCAGTAACAAATGTCACCACCTAGCATCTCTCTGTGTTAGCTCCTGACATTCAGAGCCGTCTAGAGTCCTATCCCACATTCTCTTTTATATTACACTGATTTCCACATCCTTTATTCCTAAAGGCTGCGCCACACGTGTCTGTGCCCACCGGTGGGCCGGGAGCGTCGTGTTATGATAGGAGAGCGGGATAACGTTGTTGATGTTAGCCATCAATAAAAAATGGCACCATCTGCTCTCCTCGCTGTGCCAGTGCTGAATCTGTTTACCTCGAAGTTTCTCTGATGGACAGCTTTTCAATATTCCACCTTAGAATAACAAAAGTGGGGTGGGGGGGTATTGCACCGGGAGGGTTATACTCCGGGAGGTGTGACACAACACGATAGCTGACCCTTGCGTGATCAATAGCATCATGGGACCAGGCCTCTAACATCCACCTCCGGTCCGCTTGGTTTAACTTAAAATACAATTAACCAACACAGCAGTTAATTGATTTGTGTGTGTGTGTGTGTGTGTGTGTGTGTGTGTGTGTGTGTGTGTGTGTGTGTGTAGTATGTTTAGGGGGGGGCACTCTCAACTGAAGCAGATTTTGGGAAAAAATATCTTGGAGGTGCAGATTAGTTGAGAGTCTGAGTTTGTGACCTAATGTGTTAGCATGGTTGCTGGCAGAGCAGGAACAAAAGTGCTAATTAGACAGGTCTGATGTGAATAAAGTGTGTTTTTCTTCACGAGAAGCAATTTCTTTTATTCATGAGTTTTGCATTCAAGTGAAGAATAGCAGCAGCAGCGCCACACATTTTTGTCATATTTTGCTGGTGCATCGCTAGTGGGTTTTTCAAAGCTCTTGGTCGTTTTATTGAACAGATTTGGTTGGATTTAGAGTAGCACGAAGGCCAAACCATGAGCAAGCAGAGAAAAGAGCAGCTGACAAACATTCCTGCTGGAATTACATCGGCTACCTTCCTAATCGATAATAATTATTCAACAATGACAACGATTCCCACGAGGCGCCGGAACTGGCTCGCATCTTTTGTTTCGATTGAGCTCCGACTGTCAACACAAAATTCACTCGCTGTGACACAGCTGATTAGCATTAATACACATTCCTTCGTCTGCTCACTGTCAAGGTTGCTTTGCGATCAACTGACACCAACAACACTGTGAGCAACATAAGCTAGGCATTAGCTGCCAGGATTGGGTGCAGGCGCCATCATTTCCACTGCAAAATTAACATGTTTACATCCACTTTAAACTGAAATTATTTTAATCATGTCTTTAAATGAACAGCATTTCTTTTATTCAGACCCGTCTGGTTTGATTTCATTAAAAGTCAACGAACTTTGCTGCAACTCTTGCTGCAATAAGTGCGTCTGATTTTCCACTTCTGAATAGTGGAATAATGAAGATGGAAATTATGAAGATGTGATCCATCACAGATGCAAAAAGCCGACCCCCAGTTAAAGCCCAGGAGCAGAAGACTGGCGTACGTGGGGAAAACACATACGGGTAACAGGGAGGCTGCAGTACTTGGCATTCCAAGCTATGATGGGAGGAGGAGGGGTACAAACTCCACAATTTACACATTGACAATAACAAAGCTTAAAACCTTAAACACAAACAGACAAAAAAAATCTCCTTAAGGAACATCTAAAGTTCCATGTTTTCAAGAGTATCACAAAGTTAGCGTTGATAATGATCTCCATAGCAGCCAAGGGGACGATTGTAACAAACACACGTATGGAACTATCATATAGCAGCTATCAAATTACCACATGTCCTGTATATCAGCCACTTTCCTGTCCCTCCTCCAGTTTTTATTTGAGGCTAATGGCACATTGAGGTGAAGGACCATTAGCCGGCTCCCTGGACTATAGCCGTACCTATTATAGCACTTTGGTATAGCTTTCTCCAGTAGGCTAACCTTACTTTATCACTGCTTACCCAAGACCTTTCCCAGAAGGTCAGGCTTTTCTAATGACTCGTGACTTGAGTCATGAGGAGGAGAGAAACAGCAAATGAAAAAAAGAGCCTTTAGAGGGAAAAGGAGTAGACGGGGCCGGGAATGAAAAGCGAGGAAAGGGGAAATGAAGAGGGCACGCTAAAGGTTAATGCCAGTGGAAAGGACTGTATCACAGGGACAATAACGGCTCTGATGCAGACACCAGAGCGTAATTGGCCTGTTTAGTAGTCGGGAGGGCCGCGATTTAACCGGGGGAGGAAATCAGGAGGCCGACTAAAGATGTGAAAGTAGAACTTGGCTGGATCCTGTTGCACTCTGCTTTGCGACTGGCTGATTATGCAGTCAGCTCACTGACAGCTGGTTTATGTCCCCACTGACATTTTGTTTCATACTTGAGTGGTAAAATTTCTCAAAAAGGTGTCATTTTGAGTGTTCAGTATACGCAAAGATAGTAAAGAACTTCTCAAATCAGGTGGAGATCTCTGCTGATTCTTAGAGGACCCACTCATTCCTCCCACTGCAATTTAAAATGGAGGCTTTTAAAGCACAAAGAGAGCACTGGAGCCCATATTTGTGCAGCTACACTGTCCTGCCAGGGTCTCTCCCCCCAGCTTTCCCATTTCGACGGGACACCTCGGAAGCGGCTGCATTCAGATGCCTTTCCATGGCGGTTAAAGTCGTTTTTCAGCATCCGCTCCTCCTACAACACAGCATGATTTATTTCTAATTGTCAACAAGTATGCAGGACTCACCAGCGTGGGTCCATTTTTAAATAGACGGTTGTCCTGATGCTTCACTGGAGCTCTGCACCTCTGCGTAGGACCACGACTTTGTGCTCACACCTTTCCGAACATCAGGGCAGCTACACCTCACGAAAAATTCATTGACTATTTTATTCATTTAGTGTTGCTGCAGTAGGAAAAAGGAGAATACCGTTGAGATTCATTCCTTTACAATCTGTCTAAAGTTCCACTTCCTGGTGTCATAAACGCCTGAAAACATCCAGTCGTAAGGGCTTCCTCATTATTCCACACACGTGCACGCTTGGAAGAGAGCGCTGGAGCCGACCCAGGTCTCCTTGCAAAGCTGGGGGGGACGACATAACTCATTTGGGCCGGGACGCGTAGGAACGGCAGGGCCCGGACGGGAGACATCTGTGCAATTCTGTTGCAACACACAGCAGACGCCCATGTTCCAGGTGAAATATGAGAGCCATCAGTCCGTTTCCAGGGGAGCTTATCAGCCAGGGGGCAGCGGGCTGCCGGCTCTCATCACTCTCTCGCCTCGGCTCACGGGCCCCCAATTATTGAATACATAGGAAGGCGATAAGCAAAGGAAAACTATATTGGGAGCGTGAAAAGGAATATTTCTTTCAGGGGACGCGGCGAGTCGATAACATCATCTTGTGATCTGAAAATAATTGCATTCTAATGACGGCGGCGTGGTTCGGAAAAGCACGGTTTGTCCAGTCTGAACCAATCCGTGGCTTCGCTCCGGCTTCGCTGACGGTTTCTGTATCTACCCACAGTTCCAGAGACCAGCAGAGGCAGAGGATTATCTTTAAATTGAAGGGAAAAGCGGCGCACAATTCAGAATAGTGCGTTAGGTGTCACTCCGAAAAGCCGTTTCACCAAAGTTGACTGAACATTTTGGAAAAAGCGGTTTCCCTTTGGAAAGCCCAGTTTGATACTAATTAGCAACATATATGGCACATGACTTCAAATATGCCCAACCGTGGCTCCTAATTGCAAGAAAAACAACAAATATGCTTTCAGAGGCAGAAGCTCTCAAGCGTTTGTAAATTTCACCTTTACTCCGACCTGCAGGACTGTGGGAGTCCGCTGCAGGGTTGTTGGTTTCATTTCTCTCCCTCATCCAGGGGGGCAATGAAACACAGCCGATGCTCCATATCCAGAAAACAATAAGAACGGAGCGGCGCTGAGGCTGCTACATGCAAGGTGCACCGGTGCCTCCAACTACCGAATCAAAGCACGACCCATGAAAGCTGCAGATTGACGTATGAAGCCTGGCGGGGGGGCGTTTCGAAAAGCAATATCAGCATGGTGCTGACATGGCATCAGAGGGGCCAATGAAAACCCCAGTGACATTTTTCTAGTGAGGAAAAGGCGGCCTGGCGAGAGCGGACCGAACCTTCCAAAAACATCGGCTTTAAAGGAGATGGTCTGGCGGGCTGCGCACGTGCGCACTCGTGAGGAGAACGTGGGTTCCCAGTTCCCTCGCGTCTCCGTCCGGGCGTGGTTCTGGTCGTTGCTCTCGGCGGTGTTTGCTGCCGAGGACGATTGTGGGTGCAATATTTAAATCTGTGAATGGCTCAGTTCTTCGCGCGCAGCCCCTCATCCATCACGTCAAGCCTTTGTTTCTGCCAGCAGGTCTTCCCACCTATAGCATCCATCACGCCACGCTGCCTGATATCTAACCGCACATTTGTTTTTCTGAATCACACCAGCTGATGTGTGTCATACATCCACACTGTGGAAATATAGTTATTAACTCCATTTTAAATAGTGTTGCTGTTGTTGCCACCTCAGATAAATTAATCCTAATGCTAGCATCTGTCCTGATTATCTTATTAGCCCCACATAAAAATGCACGCAGGGTTGTGATCAGCACGGAGAAGTTGTGGCTGACAAGACCTCGGAAATGTGTAGGTTTGTCGTCCATTTGGCCCTTTTTTTGCCTTTTTGCTCCCATTTTGCTCTTGCAAATGTGACAGCGGGATGTTGCTGTGGCAAATTGGAATTGATTGAAGCTCTGGCTAAAGTGTCTCAGGCTGTGACCCCTGGAGCTTGGAAGCGTTTCAGGTGTTAGTATTCCGCTTTCGCCTGCCAGCGAAGCCTGAACGGGATCAGCAAGACTCTGCTGCTTCCCTTCCAACTGGTTCTTAAAAGTTCTTTTGTCCTATTGGCGACATTGTCATTGCAGTGTAATGTAGCCTTTAGTCCTCTATGGAAACACTCTTTTGTGCCCCTGTAGCAGTAGTTTGGGGGTGGGGGGGACACTGGTGTCTTGACATCACCTAGCCAAACATAATGTAGCCTTGCTGGAGCAGCCATCCTATTTTTAGAGTGTTTGTTGGATTTTATTTTGGTAGTTCACACCTGAGGCCCCCGAGGTGGTCGTTCGCTAACTCGATAATTCCCCGATGACGATAAGGGCGGAGAAAAGCCTGATGACGTTGCCAGGCGTGAAATTTTTGTCCTCTCTTCCAACTGATACGCGTGCTCCCCACACCTCTCTGCTTATTCATGCATCCATGTTTGAATTTCTTCATTCTCCCTGCGTGTGGGATGTGAATGTGACCCCCTCCCCCCCTCGCCGGTTAGCATTTAGCAATTCTCACTCTCTCCAGACGGGTCAATATTGCTCACTGCCAGTTTTGTGGTGATTGTATTCAGGTGAGAATGCGGGGTCATTTGTCAAAGACAAAGTGTGTTTCAGCTATTATTACTGCTTAGATGGTTAAAGGCTGAGCCCCCATTTACACCACCGTATACATCAAACCGCAGAAGTATTTCCTTCGCCTTGGCGGGTTTACACAACGACGGAGTAACACAAAAAAACCCTGCACTGACAATGAAACATGACTGGATGGTGGTTCCAGCTGCAGGTGGCAACGTGCACAAGTCATCAGGAGCAGCTGAGGCAGCAATCTGGGCGCTAAAGCGGCGATGAAAATGATTCATAAACACCTTTTTATTACAATCTGCTCGATGCAGATTCGCACGTCAGCACAGACAGTACAGTAACACGCACGCCCAGACATCCCGCATCGCCACGTAAAACACTTGTTTCAGCTGTTTTCGAACCCAAGACCACGAGGCGAGGAAGAGCGGTTCATAAAACATCTCGAGCAAATTTTGAGGGGAAAAAAAACAGGCAGGCAAAGCAATTTGACAGCTGAAATGGAAAACACAATTACTGGTTTGTGCATAAGTCATGTTCATGAGTGGGACCGCGTGACCCGCCTGTGCCGAGCAAGGCGGAGGCCATGCCGCCACGGAGTCATTACCTGCAGAAAGCAGGTGCTTCTCATCCCTGTCAAATCTGTTTTAGAGGGAGAAAAAGAAAAACTCAGAAAGGTTCCTTCAGCTTTTGTGTGATCTGACTGAAACGAAAGAAAGAGAGAAAGAAACAGAGTGAGAGAAAGAGCAACAGAGTGAGAAAGAGAGAAAGGAGGGGAAAGAGAGCCCAGCAGACATGAGAGCAGCCCCCGGTTTACACAGCAAACATGCAAAACCAGGCTCAAACATCGAAAACGTAGCTTTGGTGCAGGAGTGCATTTAAACGTGTTTGAGCTGTGACCAAAGGAGATACTTTACACTGCCAACAGGTGTGTGTGTGTGTAAAACTAACCACATGCACAGTGGTGACCAAGCAACGGTGATTTTTAATCAACCAAAGACAACCACGTCCACACGACTGGAAGTCATTCAAATTCTTTTATCCATTTATTTCATTTCCGTGTTTACATTTCTATCGGAGTTTGACTCTAAGCCGTCTGTCACTTGTGCGCTCACACCGGGATTTTCCACTTCTAGCAATAATTAAAGATGGAATCTCTTTGGCGCCCTTTGCAGGTGCCCAGGCCGGTTGTCATTTATCCCTGTCGACATTTTGCGCTGCACAGGTTCGATGAGGTAATTAGATCGAGGGAGGGTTTAGGAGGCGTGACATCAGCGTCCACGGCGGCACTGCCAACTTTCTTGGTGTGCGTTTACATTTTTAAAGCAGTGTTAATTGTCCGCGGTTCAAGTATGAAATGGAAATACTTCGATTTTACAATTTACTGTCCATATTGCAAAGGTCAAAAGTGAGAGTTGATAATATTAGCAGTTGTCAAAGTTGGCATTCGCTTTGGAGTCTTGACTTTGTCAAAGAAACTTATTCTTAATCAAGAAAACACGACTTTGCCAGGATGATAAAAAGTGTAGCGTTGTGGCGACACACTCATCCTCATGGCGGATCCAGCCAGCAGTCACACGCATGGGCGATGATGTCTGCGCCTTAATATCCTGTTGGGTGACTGAAAACCTCCTCGACAGTTTGCAAACACCTGCCTCCTGACGGGCCGTTTGTTTGTTATGCTAATTTACCAAAGAATTAACATATCTGCAACCCCATCGCCGAAAAACAAGAAGGGACAAAAATGGATTTAGCCGCCGCGTTTGGAGGTTTACCTTTTTTATCATCGCCACCAGGCTTTCCATCTCTGGAGTGGAACATCTGCTGGGGTTTTTTTGTTGCTCCACTGACAATTATCTCTGCATAGATGCTGTGTTTTTCCCAGCAGTTCCTCTCCATTATCACACATTCATCATTCCCACAAATCTGCCGCAGCGACATTTCAAAACGACGCCAAAAATCACAGAACGCCGGACGTTTATTTGACTTTTCGCTGAACGGTTTGGCATCCTTTCACGCCTCTTCCCCGCTTAGTGTGACTTTTACTTTAATTGCGAGGCACCATTATGATTTGCAGCAGACTTTAACGGCCGACAGCTACATAACAGTAAAGCAGGAATGGCGGAAGCAAAGGACAGACTAGCGATTATCGGAAGCTTTATGCGACTCTGGGAATGAAAAAGAAGAACAACTGCTGCGTCGTTTTTGTTTGAGTCTGCACAAGCAGATTCTGGTAAATTTACAGCAGCGATGTGCCACGCTGCGTCAACCGCTAGTGCCGCATACAAAGTGCCTGTTGACCAGGACACGTGCAGTCACCCAGCTGTGAGGAGGCCGAGACGGACATCCACTGGATTGTTTAAAAAAGCCAGTAATTACACTACTTTAGGCAGTTTTCAGCTATTTTGAAATGTTTTTGATGAGCAGGGCATTAGATCAAAATAGCAGAGGAAGACAGAGAGCTTTTTTTCTCGCTCTCTCTCTTGCAGAGGAGCTGTCAGCGAAGGCAGCATGATTAACAGCGGAACACCTGCCAGCTGGGCGTCAGTGCTGGGGAAGTCAAACTTCAGCCCTCGTTAAACTGTTCATATTAACATTAGTCTATAACTGTGCCTCTTTTGATTGTTTTATTTCACAAACCCAGCTAAATAAATGCATAGAACTGTATACCTATAGGCTACTATGTTAGGCATGTTCATTCATGCTCTCTGACCCAAGCATGATTTCACGTCAGCGTCTAGTGGTTAGCTGTAGGGTTAGGGTTAGCACCAGATGCCCTGCTGTACCTGCCAAACCTCCTCAGTTGAAAAGTTGAAGGTTGAGATATGGTCTGTGCAGCTGTTACTTTTCCGCGTAGCACACTCGCTCAAACACCAGCTAGAATGTGTGTTTGAGCTCTGATTCCAATCATCTGTGCAGAGGTTCTATACCAGCTGGTTCTGTCCAGGCTGTTGATGCACAATCTGGATAGAGAAGATGTTGCTTTTGTGCGTTTCCATACAAAATACCACTCCTTATTATCATGAATTATGTAAATTCCAGGCTGAAAAGCAGCATCCTAATGAAAAAAACAAATCAAACTCTTAGAGCATCCACGACAATCCCTGACAGTCGGATGTTTCTGGTTTCTTACCGGCTTTTCCTCCGGCCCCAAACTCGGGTCATTTCATTGACGTCTATGAACCGCTGTGGCCTCTAATTACAGCATTTGGCATTTTTTCTCCCTACGATAAAAACAGCGGGGCACAGAGTGAGGCAGAGGAGGGTCGCCCACCATGACAATAACGATAATGACGATAATGAAGAGCAATTTTTGGAAAATGGGGTCACGGCCGAGAGGGAAAGTTTTCCGAGCCCTCAGCGCTGCAATATTCCACCGCTCAGACCTTGATCATGATTGTTGGGCGTGGAGATCGATTTGATCGACGTTTCCATCACGGCTCGTCAGTGTCGGTGACAGCTGTTTTGACGGCAATGATTGACAGCCCCATTATTAATATTAGTCCACTGAGTGACGCATCACTTCCCGCTCTCGACGGTAACCCTACGCAGAGCTGGGATCACTCCAGTCGTGTCACTTCCAGCTACATGACAGCTTTTGTAACCTTATTTTTTAAAGTGGGCGTATTTCTATAAGGAGGTTGATGGTGGTTTTCTTAATTTCAGATTTTGAAAGTGCTCAAGTGGATTACCAAATATTCCAGGAAAAACAGTAAACTAGTTGAATGAATAAAAGTTATTTTGGCAGACTTGTTGAACGTTTTTTAAAATCTTCCATTTTGATGGTAGATTTGTAGTTGGTTTGCTGTTAGTTTGGGGGCGGAATACATAAAGAAATCTGTTTTTTAGGGTTCACTTCTGGGTGGAAATGATGAAAACAGCAGAAAACAAAGCCGGAACCCTAAACTTAGACTCTCCCACAGAGTAAATAAAAGCAAATATCTTAAGGGCAGAGTCTGTGGGTATTTCGAGACGCCTGCCGAGCGGCAGCACCAATGTTTTACGGTGAGACACTCCAGCAAGCACTGAAATGACAATGAGCGCAGTAAACATGCAGACATTATCATATACAGCAGCAGAGCAGCGGGGAGGGGATGCTTCCAAGGCCAACCTGGGAAAAAAAAGCTTACTTCTGCTTCTACACTTTTTGTCCAAAGAGAAAGCTTTGAAATGAAAATACACACGAGCGATGTCTCCTGCAATGATTGGCAAGCTGTCCAGCGTTTGGCGCCGGCTCTGTGCACCGTTGTGAACAAGAAAAATGGCCACGGATGCTTCACGTCCATGCTGTTGGGGATTAGATTGATTGCCTGAACACCCAAATATAATTAAAATGACTTATTAGCAGTGGTGTCGAGCTGTTCTTTGTCTCACTGAAATTGCACATTATACTTTTGCTCCTGCCGGGACCCAACAAAACACGCTAATTAGATGTTTTCTTTTAATAATTTACTCAGCTGTGACTATTATCAATAATCTGCGCGCTGATGTGGGGAAACCTCAGCTCCAAGATTTTATTCTCTCTCTAGGCAGGACTGTTCCATTACTGCAAAATATTTTTAAAGCTATCTTCTTAGATTTTGTTTATTTAAACATTAATAGGGAAAATGAGGACTACAATTTAAGAATATGACAGGAGAGGGTTTAAGGAAGGATCAACATGGCGACTGGCTGTGGGGGACCTTTTTAGCATCTCCTGGTTGACACCTGACCATGGTGACCTTCCTGTGGACTCATGCGTCTGCTGGGAGGGGTAGCAGACCTTGCTAAAAAAGACCAACAAAACAAGTGGGCGCTAACGCCGTATCCGATGGGGGGAACGCGATGAAGGCTGGAGTCCAGGACTTCAGAGAGCCCTCGTTGGTTTAACCTTTACCGGTGTGGTCCTGCATGCTGATGCCTCATATTTTTCCCTTTCCTGGCTGAGGCTGAATAGTAATGGACTCATTTCAGCGTGTTCTGCTAAAAGGTCAGAGCTCTTTCGTTCAGCTGAGCTTCCACCAGAATCCGAAGCCATTAGAGCATCGGCTGACTTCTTCTTTCCCTTCAGAACGTCTTTTGTGACAATCTAAACCTCCAAGTCAACTGGCACGGCTATGGCGTGAACGTGCATGCGCTAGACTGTCACCACAGAACAAACGCAAGGCAACGGCGTCGAGCTGTCGTGTGGGCAGAGGAGCCGGCCCTGCAGCAGCGCCTCCTGAAGGGTCGCGTCGTGGACGGAACTCCAGTGGTCTCATTAGTCGGAGCTGAAAGCTCCTGCAGACATTATGGACCTGTATATGCATGAGACACGTTTGGGACGCGTGGGCCGCTATACAGGAGCAGCTGGAGGAGCTTCAGCTCCCACTTTAACAGCTACTCTCCCCTCTTCATCTCCTACTTCATTCATTCACGCTTCCAGCAATTTTTGAATTTAGTTTTATTTGATCTTGTTAACTATAAAATTAGATTTGAATGAAACGGGAGCGGTTTGGGACATAGATCCAAGACGAGGAAGAAGAGTATTGTTCTACATTAAGAGGATGGTGTCAGGTAAGGGTCCGTCACATTAGCGGAGGACAGGATGGTGCATAAACAAGCATATGGCATCTATAGGAGCGTGCAGCCTCTCTAAAACTGCTTTCCATATCAAAGCCAATCTGTGTATATCTGCCTCAGAAATCAGGTGTTTTACAGATTTCCAAGTTCAGCTCAAAGCAACTTCGTGAAATATCGCACTTTTACTGCAATTCGACGTGTGACCATTTGTCAGCGAGATTACCGGTACATGTTTGTAATGATCCGTACCCAAGTTCTGCAATAATCTAATTATTCATGTTCATTAAAAAAAAAAATAAAACAGAAGAGTATGAAAGACAAAAGGTTTTCCTTTTATTTTTGAAGTGCAGGTAAGCCAACCTGATTTCTTACAGTTAATAGATCCTGCCCAGTTTTTAGATCTTTAATGGTCATGATATAAAACTGGATTAGGTCTCTCATAAATTCTGTTCAAATCAGATGAAAGTAGTCTCGTTTCTGGGCTCTAGATCTCAGCGAACAGTGGGCCCGCTCTCAGAAACAGGAGGAATATGGACTCTCTCCAGCCTTTGTTCATTTATAATTTAGCTCTGCAGGCAGCAATGTTGCATTTGCATTCAAGAGCGTCCGCAGCGATTCCAACATGTCTGATTGGTGATATTAGCAGACTTATTTAGTTTAGATTCTCAGTATCACACTAAATTGACAGTCGGAATACTTATTATCCCTACCCGGGGATCTGAGCCGGACATGGATGCTATGCTAATGCGGCTCCGCTTTCCTGACCGTGTCCGCACTTTCCAAGCACCTCCTGGCATTAGTGGTAAAATTTTATACAGCCCGCAGATAATAAAAAGCCATTTTTATTCAGAGGAAGAGGCCAGAGTAAATAATGAGCGTGCAGCCGTTCACCTGTGCTACTTCTGACGCTCCCAAAGACCCAGCGCTGCACCCAAAGGAAGAAACTCTCACACACAACATGCTGAGACTGGGAGGACATTAAACACTCCAGAGGTTCAGGTTTAAAATGAAGAATGGGCTAAAAGCCGTCCGAAGTGGCCAAACTAGGCTAAATACTGACCTGACTCTGCAGCCATTTATCAAATTTATATATCGGCCCAAATGTGCGAGTCAGGGGCGATTTAGGCTAACCTCCGAGCAGTCTTCATCTACTCCTTCCCATCGCACTCATTTGCTGAACGAGGCAGGAAAGGAGCTTAATTATAGTCCTCCCTGAGATAATGGCAATACCAATGCTCCTCTAACACACACACACACACACACACACACACACTCTCACACACACACACACACACACACACACACACACACACACACACACACACACACACACACACACACAAGCACACGGGTGAACGAGTAAACAAGGTGAAAACATCAAGCTCCAAAGTTTGTGCTTCATTTCCTGCTTTCCTTTATCTGGATTAACGTCAGCTTGATACCTAATTACCGAGATAAGTCAAGACTTTGGCCTCGACCTTCGTCCCTGCTGGACTCCAGTTTCAGCACAGGTAGCTGTTACTGGGTCCAGTTAGCCCCACACCTGAAACAACCCTCAACCACTACAGACCAGCACGTGTGCAACGTTTACCTTGAAGGTAGAGATCAAAATGGATGAGGACACGTCTCTACACACGCAGAATTGACGTGGACAAGCCCCTCCCCCTTCTGTGGGGATTTGCCGACCCACCCCGAGCAGCCCGTAAGAGGCCGACACCCTGAGAGGAAGTGTTTGACATCCCGGGCGGCTGAAATCAGGCCTGTGCACACAGCCTGCAGCGAGTTCCAGCCTCCATACATACGCATCCATTATCAACGTGACGGCATTTCAATTGCATGTGAAGTGTTGCCTGAGGGCTACCAAGGGCGTGAAGATGGTGGCGCCCAATCAGGCGTGATTTAAAGAGAAGCGCCGTCCGTTTCTACCCCTTTTCTCAGGGAGGTGTTGTTATAAGAAGACAGGCAGTCGTCTTAGAGTGCATTCCTCGCTGCGCTTTGCTCCTCAGGACCAACGCATGCACGTGCCTCGCTGCGGCTCCTCCTCCGCTAGGATGTGGTCTTTAATTGAAAGGAAAACGAGTTGATCCTCCATCTCGGTAACTTCTGTCAAAGGCAGCGGCACAACAAAGCTGCGCTGGGTGCGCTGCAGCTCTCCTCTCTGTTGCCTTAATAATGAGTCTGTCCCTTCGCCAACACACACCGGCGGGGAAAAACTAAGCTGTTATAATGAGATAACTCCAGCCCTGACATGATTAAGGTGTGATACAACTGAGTCCACCACGAGGGTGGCATCAGAGCCGCTTCCACTGCTTTTCAAAGAAGAGGGAAAAAAAGGGAAAAAAAGTCTTTTCATCCCTCCAATTTAATTTGCGTCAGAGCTGATATCCTAACAGGACTTTACGGAGACCACATTTACTGCCTGCACAGCTAGCCTAGCGTTTCACTCCGAGAAAGACTGCTTGTGCGAGAGCAACATAGCCTCACTGGCTAACTCTGAATGTGTCTACACGCGATGACGGTTCAGTTGGGATCATTGACTCACCGACTGCTCCGCTCCTCCACACCGAAGACTTCCTCCTTCGAATGGTCTGTTCCACCTTATCAATCGAGGAGGATCCAGCTGGAACCATCGCTGCCCCTCTTTGTCCACCATCGTCTCAAAGCTCGGCCTCTCAGCTGACTTTTCGGGTCAGTTATCTTTATTTCGGGAGTTCTGAGGGCGGCCGCCAACGAGGAACGGGTCTCTGGAGGTCCTGCTGCTCTCATCAGGAGACCAGGTGTGGCCTCAGCTTGATCACCATCCTCCTCCACCTGCTGGAGAAACTGGGCAGCAGAACGCATCAGCTGAAAACAATCTGCTACAAACGAGTGACGTCGCTGCTTCAAAATACCTACTTGGTCCAGAAGTCCGAACCTTCAGAAACATAGTTTCCCATATTTGTGATGATCAGAGCCGCAGACACATTAAAAACCTGTCCTGTGGACAGCCACCCACTGGCTGCTGGAGCCTTTGTAGCCCCCAGGTATTATTCAGGTGCAGTAATTGCCCAGCAGCCAATCGGGTTTCGCTGTTCCTGTCTTTTTCCTTAACCTTTTTAAGCAGCTGGCAGCCTAATGAGCGGGCTGGAGCACAACAGTCGTCTGACCCAATTTTCCAAACTGGGACCTTGTGTGAAATCAATTTTGAGTGCGTGGTAAAATGAAGGTCATTTCGATCCAGCCGTTCCCTGCCATGGCATAAGGTAAAAATTCCTTTGCACACTGTGATGGTAAAAGCATCTATTCCGTCTTTCCTGAGCAAACGCCCTTCATGCATTTGCATGCACTATCATCGGAAGTTTCTCTCTGAAACCCAAATAGTGTTACCTAGCTCCACTTGAACGCACCCTTTCAGGACGGCATGTTCTACTTAAAAATACTCTAAAAGCGAGTGATTGTTCTGAAGAGCGGGTGCAGGAAAGCAGCCTGCTCTTCAGCTGTGTCCTTCTCCACCCTCCTGCTGACGGGTGGACGGAGATTTCTATGGTTTCTGAGTGGAACTGCAGGGTGGCGCTGCTGCTTGGCTATGCCGCAACACCTCAGCTCTAATGCACGACCTGGAATTTTCACAGAGGCATGACTGTCACCATTCCTGTTAAATCTGGGACATTTCTGTTCAATCTGAGACAGCATGGCCATAAGATCAGCTAATACACCAACTACGGGAGATTTAAAAGTGTGTTTAGTGGCAAACGCAAACAAATGGAGGCGTTTTCAGTCTACTCAGGACCCTTTTTTGTGCCCTGTGTTGTTTGTCACTGCTGGGGATTCAGTTATACTCTGAAAGGACATTCAGCTGACAAAAGGTCAAGGTTGTTTTCTCTAAATAACATCACCGCGCAACAAACACACGGGTCTTATCGCTGGAGCCAAAGTCTATTAAAACTCAATTAGGACCAGACCAGCTGAAATTCCACGTAGAGAGGCTGGTAATGGTGCTCTTTTTGCAGTCCGGAAAAGAAACTGTCAAATCCTACAAAGGTTTAAACTTCAGAGACGGCCCTTTGACATTTGGAGTTCCACTCTGGCGTGACCTTTGCAGCAGTTCCCCAAATATACCCAGAGTCAGTGTGACCATTTCTCTCCAAAACTGCTGTCTGCCTCACAGTTGTCATGGCAGAGACAAAAGGGGAAAGAGTAGACAGGAATAATCATTCAAAGGTGAGCCGCTGATTGCGTTTCCCGTGTGGAAGAACTTGTTAGACGACAGAAAAAGTTGACCCACAGCGCCACCATGCGGTAAAATAGAATACCTGCTTCAAAATAACTACGTTTTTTCTGTGAACAATACTGTCAGCTTTCACAATATTGTACAAATATAACAAGTGTGTATTTATTCAACCTTCAAACCTTCTGGAAAACAATGATCTAAACATTTGATAATTGTTTTAATAAATATCCTTATCTGGCTACCAGCAACACTTTTGATTACAGGAAACACATTTCTCACTTGCATAACCACTTTTAATTCATCATATTAACATAACATCGCTATTTTTTCACTAATTAGCATGCTTGGGTACATTTAATTAACACTTCAGCTCAACTCATTTATTAGTTTCTTCACACTACATCAATTATGGTGATATTTTCTACCATGGGAACAGAGACAAACCCAAGCATGAGAAGGCAGTAATGTGATAATGATGGAATGAACACTGAACATGCTTGAGGGTAGAAAGAGAAACCACACCTGATGCAGCTATGACGGATCAGAGAGAACAGATCAGAGAACAAATTCATTTAAAACCAGCCTGTACAGATCTGCGTAAAACACATTTTATTCCTAGAGTGCTGTCAATTGATCCATGATATTTTTCATTTCTTTGTTTAGAAAAACTGAAAAGTTTTGAATATCTATGATATAAAAATGTGAGCCAATAAAGCTTAAACTCTGAAGCCACAAACACTTGTGCAATAAAATAATCTTGTTAATTTCATCTTTTTTCTTCTCCTAAAGTTGCTAATTATGAATAACAATGACAACAACCAATAACACATTTGACCAAATACTACATGCATAAAACCCGAAAGAGAAGGTGTACGTGAGCGCGAGCCTGCAGCCTGTGCAGCCTCCGGTCCCAGGCGGGAGCAGCAGGGAGCCACAGGAAAAGGCCCCCACGGGGACTCACACCCCCACCCCCATGTCAGCAGTGCGTGTCTGCATTATTAAATTCCATCATTGTGATTTTGAGAAACACTTCAACATTCCTTTGAGGCTCATCAGTCGGATTGACCCTCAGGAAAGACTCGGATTTTGAACTCAGTTCTGCATAACTACCGTTTTTAAAATGGTAGGAATTATTACCACCTCATATAAGCAACAAATATACTCATGCATCAATAAAAAAATACCAATTTAACACTTATTTACCTTTATTTCTAGTCAATTTCTAGTCACGTGCTAGCAGAACAAACTTTTTTTTAACACATGCAGGGTTGCCATGGAGACCGTTGAGCCAGGAAGGCAGAAATAGGCTGCAAAGGTTCTAAAGTTCTTTTGACGATTTTGATATTCAAAGCGAGTTGTGTTTTGATTTTTTTTTTTTTGCCCAGCGTGTGTGAGCGTGAAGCAGAAGATGGCCTCCAGCCCAACCAGGCGATGTCCGGTCTGCTGGGCCTGTCTAGAGTCTAAAAGTCCAAGTCTAAAGTCTAAAAACCTTGCTAACTGCATGTGTCACACATTAAAAATGATCACTGAAAACCTAATCAGTTTCCATTCAAAGACACCGGCCTGATATTTTCTTTAAGTTGTCACTTTTTATGTTTTTATGTGTCTTTATCGCTAAAGAAATGTTATTCTTGGTGTCTGGCTTATAATCTGTCCTTTTGTTGTCTAGAAACTTGATCTCAGAATGTTATCTCATGTTTCAACTTATCTGCATTCCAGGTATTGCTATGACAGTGAGGGAAATGTTTAGTATCAGTTATTAAAACACAACAATGTAGATGTTGTCAGACCTGTCTGAGGGTATGAGGACGTACTCCTCCAGGGTTACGCAATGCACACGTGTGACCACATTTAGTTTTGTTAGGGAATGGTGTATTCAGACTTTGTTGTAAAATGACATAGTTTATTTTTTGTTTATTGAATTAGGACAGAGCGTTTCCGCTTAGGCATGGCTAAGCCTGGCACGGTTTAAACAGGAGCTGGTTTTGCCAGTTCCACCTGCAAAGTTTAACTGGTGCTGCAGCACAGATTGCTTTTTAAAACGCTGATAATCACACACCCAACTGGGGAGAAATCGTTTCTTGTTGGAGCTCCGGTTAACAGCGGCTTCCCCAGATGATGGAACTGGCAGGTTGTTAGCCTAATTTAGCTCTAAAACGTGTCCAAAAGGCATCATCCATGAGTACCAGTTGCGAAATGGGTTTGCAACTGTCATTTCTTATTCATTATTTGACTCATTTGCCGTCTTTCTCTGTGAGCTTCCACAGATCAGCAGGTGTGTTGGTGTTAAAAATGTTGGCCTGCTGGCATAACTGTGACAGGGAACAAGGAAACAAGTAGCTAAATTGTTGAAGGAAAACATGAAATATGCTGCATTTGTTAATCTGGTTTAAAATATCTTCTCATTTGGGGCTCAGGAGAACGCTATTGTCTGAGGAACTCCAGCTGCAGGATTCATCATTGCCTAATTGATATCACTATACGCTGAAAAACATAGCTGGGCTGATATTTTGATTATTTAAACGACTTCCTGTTGGCCGCCTGTCACAATAGCACAATACCAACCTGTGGTGTCACAAATTTACACCGACTCCTGCTGCAAATGCCTCAGGAGCAGGTCAGACCGGTCCGGCCGAGGATACCTCTGAAGGAGGACGCCAACCCCAACATCAACACACTGATTTTGGAGCCCTGTGGAGGAACAGCAGCCTGAACGCTGCACGACTTTAATGACGATATAATATGGAATTATTCTCCATGGAAGCACAGGTGAGCAAATCCCAGGATGCTTATGAGCTAAATTTAAGGATAAGAGTGGTTATAGCAGTCGTATCAGGCAGGAATTGTGGTGGTGGGAATAAACCCTGAGAAAAAAAAATGTGTGTGTGTGTGTGTGTATATATATAGATATCTATATATCTATATATCTCTAGATATAGATATATATCTAGAGATATACATATGTATATATCTCTAGATATACAGTATATATACATATATCTGTCTATCTATATATATATAGATAGATAGATATATAAATTTTTCTTTCTTTTTTTCTGTCAGGGTCACAGAGAGATGGTATGTGGTGCGTTCAGGAACTGGACTATCAGTGAGCCGGTGGCACAAACATCAGAGGCAGAGAAACAGTTTCTCAAAGATCTCTACAGCTACATGAAGAAGAGAGGTTCGCCCATAGAGAGGATCCCAAATCTGGGCTTCAAGCAAAGTAATAGCACACTTTATACATGTCTTATTACAACTGCAGTTTTTTTTAAAAACAAATCCTATCAGAGCTTTTGTGATTCTATCACATCTGTGGTTTAAAATGAAGGATTTACCTGACCTGTGTTGCTGTTTGCAGTTGACCTGTTTTTGATGTTTACCACTGTCAGAGATATGGGAGGTTATCAGCAGGTAATAGACTATTTATTACTGATCCTACTACAATAACTACTAAAGCAGAGTCTAAGTGTACAAGAAATAAAATAAACATCCGACGTATAAGAAAGTGAAGCATCTTCCGCCTTTGCAGGTGACGGCTCAGCAGCTGTGGAAGCAGGTGTACAACGCGCTGGGAGGGAACCCCCGCAGCACCAGCGCCGCCACCTGCACACGCCGCCACTACGAGAGGTAACGGCGGCCGCGACCCCGTCAGGATAACGCCGGCTGGCTCATTTTTTCCTCCATCCCTAACTCTGTTTTCCTTCTGGCAGGCTGCTCCTGCCGTTTGAGTACCAGCTGAAGGGCCTGTCGCTGAGCACGCTGCCTCAGCATCAGCACAAACCCTGCCATCCCTCAGATTACGGCAGCTATGGCAACGAGGGGCCCTTACCTGCCAAACGCAAGATGGTGTCACTGCCTCTGCACCAGGTGGGTGTTTCTACCTCCGCTTGTTGACAGAAACTGCTGCAAAGAACACCACGGACATCTGGTTCCCGACCCACAGCCGTGAAACTGCCTTCCATGTTTGCTAAAACCGCCTGCAGCATCTAACCAATCTGTTTTTCCCAGGAGAACCTACAACCAGTCCACAGAGACCAGTATGGGAGTGCCTTCCTCACGCCCATCCACTACCCCTCCTACCACCGCTCTCCGCTCTTACCTCCGCAGCTGCCCACACCTCCGCATCCGCATCCCCAGCCACAGCCACAGCCACAGCCCGCATTTGAACCGTCCGTCCAGACGGCACCAGCGCAGGAGCCCCTGGATCACCTGCGCTATCTGGCCGAGTGCTACAAGAACTCCTCAGGGCTGACCGAGCCGCTCAACCTCAGCGTGAAGGGGCCGAGACGGGAACCCGACAGCAAGCCCACGTCCTCATTTTCTACACCCCTGCCCAGCAAGAACCCCAAGTTCCTGAACAAGCCCTCCCCTCTGTACACCATCCAGTGCTCGCAGGCGACGAAGAGCGAGAGGCGAGAGACTCGGAGCGACGAGGCCGGTTCTGAAGGCCCGTCTCATCCGTTTACCACGAAAGTCCGAGAGGCCTACGCTGATGACGCAGCCTCGAGCAGCACGGCGTACACCGCTGCTGCATGGGGTCAAACGGACATAGGTGCTGACCTTATGGTGCCAAAGCTCAGTTCTCCGAAAACAGACTGTATCCCACAGGTAAAAGAAAACGCAAGCAGGAGTCCAGACGTAAGCGAGCTGGCCCAGAGCCCCGTTCTACCCGGCCTGCCTCGCCAGAACCAGGAGGGAGAGATGGAGATCGAGGTGCCGCTGTCGCTGCTTTGTAACTGGCTCAAGGCCTGCAAGCCTCAGGTGGCAGAGCGAGAGGCGAACCCGGAGGATCTCACCAGGCAGAGGCGGTGTTCTGAGGCAGAAGATCAGCCCACACAACTTGACGGTTCGCCTGAATTTCCAAAACACGGCTCAGGTCAGCGAGGATCCGAGGCTGAGGCCGAGGAACGCGCCCGCCGTCCACCCCGGTTATAAGCACGGTCACACCAGCCAGACGCCTCTCGCCCCCTCCCCGCATTTGTCTCCGGGTTATGTTCTCAAAAATGCGGCGAGCCAGGATCTGTTTGACAAGCAGGATATCATTCAGTTCCACAACTCCCGACACCCACACGAGTGGGACTCCCTCCGCCAAGAGACAGCGGCTCCGGCGCCACAGAGGGAGAGGACGGCGCCAGCGTCCTCGCTGCTCCTGCTGGACTCCAGATCCATGCCCATGCTGCAGCTCTCTGAGGAGGAGGTGGCGAAGCTGAGGAGAATCATCTCAAACTCTCCGTGATCGCAGACGCTCGTCCAGAACGGACGCTTCACACGTGTTTGTGTCGACTGTAGATCACTGAAATGTGGTTTTTTTTTTGACTTTTTTATTGCATGAGAACACTTGTTTATATTTGTAATTTTAGTAAAGAGTAAAACTTTAACAACACCCTTTGATTAGTTGTTTGTCTGCATTTCATTTAGTTTGATTCTTCTGACAGGACCAGCGTTTTCTGTCTAGTCTTTGGTTTATGGTATATCTTTCAGCTCCTCGGACACTTTAATTGTATTTTAAATGATGTTATTTACAGTTCTAGGATCTACGAGATAAGCAGGTACAAAGTGACTTCTGATCTAGTGGGAACAAACATATACACACACGTGCAAACACACAGCTTTTACATGTAAAAAATAAAAATGGAATAGATCAAGTTGAGTTATGGTTTAGTCAACCTGGAGTTGATTTATTAGTCCAGAAGACCTAAATATCATCCCCGTAAAGGATCATTCATCATCGTGTGTTATTTAGATCCTGGCAGGTCCAGTTCAGCCTCTGAGGGCTCAACAGCTGCAAAGTCAAGAGGAACAGCGTAAACATGAAGGACTTTATTTCTGCTGCACCCCGCCTCCGCCCTGCGCCCCCAGACAGTTGGCTCACAGAACAATGCAGCTTTTGACTGAGCCGGAAACTCTTCGAACGGAGCGTTCCCACTCCAGCTACGACTGAAGCTCCGCAGCGTCGGCTGTCACGCTTTGTTCATCACCTCCTTATTATCGTGTGACAAAACACACACCTTTATCACTTTCTTGCCAAACCACATGAATTTTTTTCAAACTTTACTACCACACCTTCTCTAGCGAGAAAAAAAATAGGAATTGAATTTGTGGAACCAGTTATTGAGAAAATTATTGGAACTGGTGCAGCTGAACCACAGGTTTGCCTTAAATTAAAGTATCAGCTGCAGATAAAGTTGAGGCATTAAGGCTGGCAGTTGTGAGCCAAAGAGAAAAATCACATCCTTCAGCGTTGCGCGCTGACAACGCTCACATTGTACGAACCCAACAGTGGCTCGTTTCACACCCGTCCTCCGGGTCATCTTTTCCCCCAATCTCTGGCATCCACCTGTCACAAGCTGCAACACCCTTGATCAACATCTGTAGCATTCGACACCGGCGTGCTTTGTCTGACTGTTTGCCTTTCGCGGACGTCAAATTATGTGAGGAAAACAACCATCCTTCGGCCTGTCATTATGGCTGATGCATAAGGGGACCATTGAGGCGAGTCAATGCTGGCGCTTGTCTCGCCCTGCAGCGATTTAACTCCTGACCTCAAAGGCAAATAAGCAATTCATCAAACCCGGGATTGTTAGCGTTTCCATTCTCATGACCAAACAGAACGAACAAGCCACTTACAGCTCTTTGCTCTGACTGGTTACTAATGTTGACTCCCTATGAGTTGACCATGTCCTTATAATGAGACGGAAATCACAGTGTCTAAAATCTAAAGAAATCGCCCCTGCAGACGCTGCCCCAGGCCTCCTCCCTTTGCCGACATACAGAAAGATGCCAGCATGTGTTGCTGTCTGCAATTTCTTGATGATTTCATAGATTTTGTGTTGCGAAATGTGTACATATCTATTGGGAAGCGTCAGCGGCAGATCCCGTTTTAACGCCCCGTGACCGAGTCGTGCCGATGTGACTGCTCAGATGTGTGTGATGTCATGTCACCCACCTCTTCCTGTAATAGGAATGCAGCAAAGCCCCAACCTCCAGCGACAAATCCGACATGAGGCCTTCTCTGGGGTGCGATGGAGTGGCTAAAACACATACATACAGACATAAACAACTCTTTTAGGATAAGATCTGGATTTTGTGTCACAATAGCAGCTGCGACGTTGTTTTCTAAAGCGACTGCTGCTACGGTTTATCGGAAACATTTCACAATGGGGCGCATGTGCCAGGATAACGTGCTTATTCATGATGACGGCATCTGCACCCATCCGTGGCACTGCTGAATGACATTTATTCTTTTGCATCCTGCCATTTTCTCCAACTTGTTTGTTGGGTTTGTAGTCCTGCTGGGGTTGGCTGGATTTACCCTCCTGTGGTGTCAACCGGGGCAGCTAGTGTGAAGCAGCAGCAGCTATTTTATTTAATAGTTAAAGGTCTAAATTACATTTAAGGGTAAATCACACACTCACATGGTGTCCCACCTCTGATTTGATGATATTTTTTTCAATTGGCTTAGATGGATTACACAACCTTAAAAAAATGTATTGTTAAAAGAAGCAATCAGGTGTGACCCGTGTAGTTACACAGCGGCCTCCTTTTTACGTAGACATTCAGAGGAGCAACATATAGGACTGATAATTAAGTGCATACTTCTCTGCCACATTCTCAGAACTCAGGGTTAATTAGCAGCTGTCGCTGAGAGGCATTGCCATAAATGTTGAGCGAAAGTTGGATTTTGTCTCAAGTAGCTGATTAAAAAAAAAAAAAAAAATAGAAGAAACGGTAAGGTGTTACCTGTGTGGTCACGCAGCAGCCTTCTCTCGGAGACGGTGGGCTTACGGGGCCCGACCCTGTCGATCTTTACGGGGAGGTCGCAGCACTGCTTCCATTGACCTGTGAAAGAATAATAGAAACAATGTCGACTTCATCTAAACACATGGCATTCCAGCAGCGCTGCATTTTTATGGGTTTGCAGAAGTTCAGAGAGGGAACATATTTGTTAATTAAGCACATACCCCTCACATGTTGTCAGGGCTTTTCAACGTTAAGTTCATAATTTCACTGAGTCACTGAGAGGTGTCAGCTCATAAGACAGATATGAAAATTGAGAAGTACTTTGCTGTGATGTATGCGAAAGACAGCCAACTTTGAAGTGCAAACACACCCTCAGGCTCAACTGTAGATGGTCTATTAGACAAAAAACAAAACAGGATACTCTATGTAACCTGGTATTTAGTTTTTGAACATTTGTGAGATCTTTTTCCTCAGTTTGATCAAATATGTGTCATTTATTGACTTTTATTGACATATGCAGCATTTGCTCTATTCTATTCATAGCTATAGATTGTTTTTCAAGGTATATTATATATATATAGGTTTTAGTAGTTAATAAGAAATAAAAGTCATTTCTGAAGCATCACACTGCATGAATTGTATACATCTTCATGCACAATGACAGCTTTAATACAGCTGTAATTATGTTTTTGTTTGTTTGTTTGTTTTGTTTTTTGCACCAAATTACAGTTTTTATTCTTTAAAATTTCTGTATTCTCTAAGCAGATAATAATATCCATTGAGATCGTGCACAGACAATACACAGGTATTCACACTCCGGTCAAAACTTTGAAAAGAGTATGCCTCTTGACTCTAATGTGTCATTTAGGAATGTCATTATGCTGGTGTTGCAGTGGTTTCTTTTTTTCCTAATGAAAACTAACGTACATGTTTGGTTTCAGGGATAATTCCATTTTTCAAGAGGAGGAATCTTTCGCTTACAAAGGCACAAAAGCGTCTTTTTGGCAGCAGCCGATGCTTTATTGCTCTATTGACGTTTGAAGATTGATGAGTTTTGGCTGCAGAATCAGTGGGTCGACCTAATATGACTGAGGCATTCTTTTAGTGCTATTTGCAGATATTTAAATTATCCTTAGGTGAGCTCTCTCTCTGTCTGCAGTCAGCCCAAGACATAAACACCAGTAGTGACAGGATCAGAAATGTCGCAGGTCAGAGTTAAAATCCTCTTTGGTTCCAGTATTTACATCCCCCCTGACCCACCCGGTCTACACTTATTGCTGCACCTTGCTCAAACGGGCGCATACAGGCTGACCTTGTAATGAATGCTTGTGTGTGAAGAAAGAACACTGAAGTTTGAGGCCATCAGAGAAGTTTCAAAACCGGCTGTGCTTTGCTGGAAGCCCGAAACCCAACACACCTGAAAGTGCAGCAGCACAACTAATTAACTGTCAGGTCTTACTCATGTGATGGATGTGCTCCCAGAGAACACTGGTCCAATGGTGTGTGTCTTCAGGCGTGTTTGTCTTTAGGCTGTAGGTGAAATCTTCTCCTTGACACCGTGTCCAGACCTGGATGTGGACAGGTTCGTCCTCTGATGCACAGATGAGGGTGTCCTGAAAGACTCCTGTTCAGTACATACTGTACGTACACAGCAGCATCCTAAATCTGTCTGATTTTAAGGTAAATCTAGGCGATAAAGATGAGGCTAGTCCAGATTAACACCCCTACAGATGATGACACGGTCCTCTTTTCTTCATCGCAGCACTTGTGTGAGTTTCACCCAACAGAGAAATCAACCATCTGCAGGATCAGGACAAACCTTTTTGATTGGGATCACCGTCAACGGCTCGTCCTCACATTTAAGGTCTTCCTGACTCTGGAAACACAGCAGCTCCTGCCCCCTGAGGACCCCAAAGACACTTGTCCAGCAGCGAGGGTCCTGCCCCTGCTGAATAAAATCAGGGAGAGATGCTGGGGTTTAAAATAATGACGCGTTATTGACGTGAAGTCACAAAGCGCCACATCAGCACCAAAATCTGTAGCTGGCCGCTCATGATTGGCTGACTCATGCAGAAAGGCTGGGCGAGTAGGCGGCAGCATATGTTGCCATACAGGGGCACCCAGAATGGATCATCCTCTGGAAATTAAAAAAAAGGGAAAATTAGAGGGAAAAAAGAGGACATGAGAAGAAGAGATAGAGGTAGAAAAGTAACCTGTTGCTGCTAAAGACAAATCATGGCTCTTGAAACCTTCCTGGACGTGCTGAAGCTTGAGAGTGGTTTGAGCCAGTAGGCAGTATTTAGGGCTTCTTCTGACAGGAACAACATGGCACAATCAATATCGTTCCTATGTGTGTTACTGATAAATCTCTACTTCAAAGTGTGTAGGTCAGCGACACTTGGCAGGCTCACAGTGTTGCAGATGGAGGTGGAGACCCACTTCCTAGCTTTGCACTATCACCGCCGAACACGGACCCCCAGACTGCGGCAGACCCCAGGGCCGCACAGATTCTGCTCCCTCTCCTGGATCCTAAAGTCCCCGTGGACGTTTCTTCCATTACAAAACTGCTGTAGAGTTGAACACGAAGCAGAAACCCTGGACCAACGTTGTTGCTATACACACAAACACACACATTCATCGAGGGCCCAGAATTTCAGCCCCACAAAAATGACCTGAGCATCACCCAACACACTGATGCCTCACAATACAATAGGCTCTTCAAAACAGATGTCGGTCAGTGTCTTGTCCACCATCACCAGATCTGTGTCCTGGATCTCTGTCCCACACTGAAGCAAGCAGAAAGTCGCACAGCGGTGCACTTCTGAGGGGAAAAAATAAAGAGAAATTCTTCCTCATATTTGTCCTGGCATCAAGCACAGTCAAGGAAGTCAGCCAAATGCCTCCAGGTATTCAACTCAAGCACAAAATTCCTTAAACTGTTGTCAATAGCTGTGTTATCTGTTCCCTTGATCGCACACATGACACCCACCTCCTTTGTTACTGAAGTACTCAGTGTCTTTCCACATCAGTGGAATTCGCAGGTCTAAAAAAAGGCATTACATGTATGAAATAACATCTATAGCCTTGGTTTTGTTTTTTTTTTAAACAAAATTACATTTTGTTTCCACTAACCTGACATCACAAGAGTCCCCAAACAGGGTGTTTTTTCTTCAATGGGACTGCAGAAAAAAAACAAATATCTCCACTGTATAATATTGTTTTTTTTGTTGTTGTTTTTTTTACATAGTAAACATTACATGAACATGATGTGCAGGTATGAAATGTCAGCAGATTTTACAGAATAATCAAAAATATATTTTTGGGGGGAATCTCTGTTTGAATATTGGGAAAACGAGCTTGCCTTCCCTCTAGTGATCAACATGAGACATAACACCTTCAAAACTTACTGGTCATGACTTTTTGTCAGTATTTCTAGTCCACCAGAGTTGCGTCGCACCTCCTCGAAGACTTGATCCTTTCTTATCTGCTGCAGTTGGCTAAGCAGAGCCAGAATGCGAGCATTGGAGGTCAGGAGGCTCTTGGCAGCCTCCAGGGCCTGCTCCATCCTGGAACAAGCCACCAGGAGCTTCCCAGCTCCCTCTCGCATCTGCACCTCCCTCTCTATCTTCCTCAGCACCTCATCGCCCTGCCAGAGAGGACACACACATAGACACATTTTCATTATCTTTGCGGCCAACAGATTAGAAGATACTTGGTGGAAGAGTGTGCAGGTCTGGTTTTGTGTTTTTCATAATAGGTTTTGACTGTGACTGTCTGGGACACCTTGTGACTAAAAAAATAAGCCCATTATAAAATTGACCCAATTGTCAGACATCCAAACGTCGTTTACTCCCCAGACAACCTGCAATCAGCAGCCATTTCGCTCAGTAACTCTTTCTAACCTCTGTTGAAGTGGTTTCTAGATTATACTCCTCTAAAGTCACATGTACTAAACATCCAAAATATCTCAGTCCTAATCTCAAAATGAATAACTGTTGGGTTGAATTTCACCAACCTGGCTGCTTTCACTCATGTCCCCCTCCAGGGTGGCCGAGGTCCGCTCCGGTCTGCAGAAAACCACCTCAATGATCTCTGAGCGAAAGCGTGAAGCAGACCTGCAGACAAAGTTACTCAACACGCCGAGGCCCCTCAGCCTCAATCCTGATTGCAAGAGCGTGCATGGGATTAGTGTCACGTAATAACAGAAACAAGAGCTACATTGTAATAATAACAGAGAGAAAAATGCTAATATTTAAGGATTTTCCAGACTTAGTCAAGGATTTAAGTCTTTTGAATTATATAACAAATTAAACACATTATTGACAGTAAAATATTTATTCATGTTCTTTTAAAAACAATGTGAAACCTTTTCAATCCTGAGCCAACTCAGGCATGCCCACGCCTCTTTTATCAGTCGACCTTTAGCCTTTACGGAATCAAGTGCTATCAAGAGCATTGTAATGTTTAAAACCTCTACACTGTAATCACAGAGCACTTTTACTCTGCATCAGACCACCCTGCAGAAGGAAGAAGGGTTTTTAAGCTTATACTGATGAATAAAACCACAGGAGGTAATTAAAAAAAAAACACAAAACTGTACACAAAGTGAGTAGCCCAGTTTTCCGGTCTATCAGAATTTCCAAGTGAGTTTCATAAACCTGAACTATGACAGACAAAAAAAACCAACCAAACTGGACAATCACTTAAAATAAATAAAATGTTAACCTAAATGCAGCATGTAAAAAAGGCAGCTCCTGACACTCATCCATCTCTACGCCTTTCATTCATCCTCTACTTCTGTAAAAATGTCACTGAGGAAGTACTGAGACACGCTGGTGGGCGGCTCTTCTTCCTGGGCGCCGCTGGGCTCCATCCTCTCCTTCTCCTGGGGAGCAGAAAGATACAAAAACGGATGAAATGCACCAAATAAGCTACGGCTAAAACCTCATTTGACGGAGTCCTAGTCCACCTCTCTAAGGGATATCAGCTCTGTGTCTTCTTCTGACAGCTGGGGTAGAGCGGGAGGGGGAAGCCGGACCGTTTCCTGCTGCGGTGGTGCCGTTTTAGCAACGCTGGATGATGTGGAGGCTGCGGGCTCTGGGGCGGAGTGTTTGTGCTTATCACACGGAGAACCATTTGAAGAAGCACGGACCGTCCTTGTGTGTGTGATTTGTGCTCCTGAGCTGCTGTCCTCGGGGTCTGTCCCATCTCCCAGAGTGGCGTTTTGAAGACATCCTTCTCCCTCTGATGGAGAACCGGGAAGCTCCGAGGGGTTCCTGTTGCACTTCGTTCTTTGAGGCTGTTTGACTGCTTCAGTGATAAAGGAGGTGGTGATGGACGCTGTGTGCCGACTTTGGTAAAGCAGATTTCATGGCTGAACTGATGTACCTGCTGTGCTCTGACTGTGCCTCCGTCTCTGACTGGGAGGCCGACGTTCAGCTTCTGGTGATACAGGCGGTTCCACAGGAGTGCCCTCTGTTCCACAAACACAACACAGTTACCAGCTCTGAGAAGATGGCATGACTGGGTGAAACATATCCGTTTTATTACTACCGTGTGGCTCCACTGTCTTGTCAAGATCAGAAACCTAATGAAGGTAAAGGAGAGATCGGTAAGAAATAAGAAAAACCGATGCTGTGTGACATCTCTCCAGGTTCCTACTGTATTTACTTCAGAAGCTGCAGGGTTTAGGGTAATATCTCCCACTGTGAAGAGACCTCTTTCCTCTGTGGACACGATGACATGAGGCTTGTCCGAACATTCTCCTGAAACACTAAACAATAAAAAAACTGAATAGAATAAGAAAGGCCAAACAGAGTCCGGGCATGTGCAGAGTGTTGCCCAAACCTCTGCTGCGGCTGTTGCTGCTGCTGCTGCTGCTGCTGCTGCTGCTGCTGCTGCTGCTGCTGCTGTGACAGATCTGTTGCAGGAAGAAGGGGGAGTGGCTCGGAGGTGCTGTCCCCCATCCCTCCCAGTGAGCCGACTGGAATCTCAGTCAAGGACAGGATGAAGAACGGCTCGTCTGGATCTGCAGGCACTTGACCTGACAGCACTGATAAGGGAGGGAGGAATCAGCTACCACCACCGTGCACAGATAATGTCAGGAAAAGATGATGTCATGACTTACTCTCAGAAAATATGGTGAAATCTGCTGGAATTTGGTTTCCGGGTGCACTGGATGTGGTTAAATCCTAGAACAGAAATTAGGAAACCCCCTTAAAACCACCTGACCCCCAGCCTTGAGCATATCGCTGCTGCTCTGAACCTCACCTGAGTATAACTGGTTACATCGGTCAAACAGCTCAGAGACGATCCAGCGACACCGGAGTCATCGCGGGGCTGGTCCAGACGATCAGTGACTTCTGAAGAAACACCAGCGTCTGCAGTTGGACTTTTTGCAGTTTGTTGTTTGGCAGCTCCACCTACTGGTTGTTGTTTACAATTTTGAACATCACTGCCACCAGAATCTGGGAAATTACAGAATACATTAGGATCAAAAACCATTCCTGAGCAGTAAAAAGACAATGTCAACCCTTTCTCCCCACAAACCTTTGTCTGTCTGTGCTGTATTTTGGATCTGTTTGGATCTGCTGTTATGTCCCAGGTTTGGTTTTAGTTTAACGAGCCGGCCTCTCCGAGTCAGAACTTTTCCTGAAGACTTTGCAGAGCTCACGGGCTCTGACTGACCACGAGTGCTTCAAACGGAAACAAAGTCCATTACAGCAAACAACATTTTAAAGCATCCACAGCAGTTATAGGTACACTCTCAAAAACATGGTTACCTTTGAGCTAATGACCCATCTTCAGTTGTTTCCAAAGAGCCTGTATCTCCATCTTTCCACGCTGAACCAGCCTGTTGGGGCCTTTCTTTCGCACCGGGCAATGGATCCACACTGACCAATTTCTTTTGTGTCTCAGCTCTAACATTTTCTGAACTTCTGGCCCTCAGCAATGTCAGCTGCTGCCCTCTGATGCTCGGAGTGTTTAATGTCCGCTGCTCATGCCAATTCTGTTTTGGGGAACCGCCTGCATGCCTACTGGTCAACACTATCAGAGGGCATGGCCCCATTATTTCGGCCATCTCTTGACATTTCTGTTGACATGGAATGCTCACCGTCCTGTTCTGGTGGTTGCAGAGGCATCTGCACATGCTGTTCCAGAGTTACAGTTGCGTCACCATATTGCTCTGAGGTTTTCCTGGCATTGCTGGAATTTGGTTTTGCCAGTATATTTCTAGCAGATGAGCCTAAATTGGGTTTTGCTTTGGGAAAACGCCACCTTCTTTGAGGCTCATTTATTGCAGAGCTCTCAGAGCTTGGTTCAGATGTTGCTGATGTCTCTGGACTTTGGCCCGGTGTTGGAGCAGAAGCTGCACCTGAAGTCTGGTCTTTCTGTGATGCTGAGATAAGACAAGAGTGAGGTCCTGGCCTGGAGGACCGTTCCACAGGCGTGACTGCGACAGGTTCTTCTGTACCCTGAGGTTTAGACTGCACCGTTCTTGATGTCTGCAACAGGTTGGGTTTGTGTTTGACCCTCTGACTTTTTCTAGTCTGGCAGGTTGGTGCCACCTCTTCCTGACCGACTGGCAGGTCTTTGCTTGGAGGTGGGTGGCGGCTCTCTTGAGCAGGTGGGGACATCACAGTTGATCCAGGCCCGACTCCTTCTGCTGACTCCACCTTTTCTGACGGTTCTCCTCCAGTCTTGGGTGCTGGGGTGGTGGCGTTTGTTCCCTGCTCCTCAGACTGGACAGGTAAGTCTCTAGTGACTGAGGTACTCGGCTCAATGCTTGGTTCCATTTCACCCTCAACACCAACAACCGTCTGTGTCGCCTCAGTCACCAGACTTGAGCTTGCTCCAGGCGTTGGTATCAAATCTGACCCAGGACCAGCCCTACTCCCTACTTTAGCAGAAGTGATTTCAGGTGGCTTTGTAACCTCCCCTACTGTCTCCTCCGTCTGACGCTGGGGGTTTAAGTGTGAGTTACAGTTTGTATTTACAGCGTTGTTGGCGCTTATTTGATTGGAACGCACACTTCTTGATGTTAACGGCAGGTTCGGTTTGGGATTGACTTTCTGGAACCGACTCTTCCTGACAGGCTTTCTGGAAGAAGAGTGTGTTTCTTCCCTCTGACAGACAGCTGGGGCTTCTGTCCTGATGTCACCTGATGCTGAATGATCCCTGATCTCTGGGACAGGCGCTCCCACTGACGTCTCCACTTTACCCATGTGGGAATATACTTGTTCTTCTGTGGACTCAGACATTGAGCTTTTTTCTGTAGTGGCCTCTTGTGTATGTTCATTATCAGGGAGGATTTGATCTGCTGTTGGCATGTTTGAATGCAACTGAACCGTTAGTTCTGGATCAGTGTTCTTTGATGGTACAGGGTCGTAACCAAGGTCCTGGCTTTTGCCAGGGGGTGAGATGTCGATCTCAGCTGACTTCTGCGGAGGATCTGGAGTTGACTTGGAGTCTTGTGCGGTCTGAGATTTCGAACATGGCCTTACTGTCACTGGTAGGTTGGCCTTGGGTTTCTGGAAGCGACTCCTCCTGGTTTGAGTGACAGCTGAGTCTTTGACCGTGTCCAGATCTGAAACAGGAGCATGACTGGCTGGCCTGTCTGAAGCTGAGTCCCTACTCTCACATGTTGTCCCAGGTGTCAGGATTTCATCTGTGGTCATCGGCTCCAAACTCTGTTTAACTCCATTAGATTCTTGATTCTCCTGACTGCCAGTCGCTGCTTTGGGGACTTTTTCCTCACATATTTCATTGGAAGAACACTGATGTAATTCCGTCTTGTTTACTTCAGCGGCTGATTGAGTCTTGGTGGCTTTAGAGTTGCTGGAAACAGGTGCGTTGACCTCCACACGTTCTTTCAATGCTTCTGGTTGGGTTTTTGAACGAATGGGCCTCGAGGTTTGTCTGAGGACAGGATTTGGCTTTATCTTAGATATGCGACTTCGTCTAGTTTGTAGGGACATTTTTTCTGGTTTCTCTGGACTTGGTGGCAGCTGAGGAGGAGGCTCAGCCATCTGATCACTACCGGGAGTTGTATCGCCATCATTTGGGCTGCTTTGTGGCTCATTGTTGGTGACAGATTCTGTTGAATCTGCTTTGACTTGAATGGAAATTTCCCTATTTTCAGACAATAATGTAGAAGCTTGATCCGTCTCCAAGTTTCTTCCATCTACGCTGATCGTCTCTGAAAGTGAAAACAATTCCAAATTTCAATTATTTTAAGATGTAATTTAAATAAATGTAGGCTCAAAGAAATAAGAAAATGATGTGACAAAAGTGATTAACCTGCTTGGTCTTTTACAGCAGAATGACTTTCCGTAGATGGTGTACCGTGAGGGAGGTTACTGATGGTCAACAGGGTCTGAGCAGCCTCATTGTAGCTGTCCTCCTCAGATACTGAGGAAGTATTTCAGAAAGCATGATCTAACATTTTACTATTTAAGGGGGGAAATGGAGGGTTATAAATGGATTAGGTAAGTGCTCACCTGTATATTCAGAAGGGAGACAATCTATAACATCCTGCAGGAGAGAGTAAACCATAGACAAGTGTAAGCTGAGGTGCAGCTAATATAAACACAAAATGGTTTAGTCAGCTCATTTGTACTGAGAGCCGTTAATAAAACAGAAATAAAGCCAAAAACAGACTACAAGTGACAATTATTGAAGAGATTCAGAATTTATCCCACATTCTTCTTTCACAATTGTCTCAAAAACTATGCAAACAGGTGAACTGAGATATGGGAGAGACAATGTTTAGGTTAGGAGCAAAACCATGGGTAATCATTGGTTCTTTCTGCATCTTCATCACTTACAACGAGCAGGTCCAACTGATGTTCACGTGGTACAGCTGAGCATGTCTCATTCTCAACCGTCTTGACATCAGAGCACAAAGAATCCTGGGAGGTGCCCAACACATCGGACATACTGGCAAAGATATCGAGCTGGGTGCGGAGTAAAGCGTTTGGAAATGGAATGTAGGACCATGCACAAACAATGAAAACAAAAAAAAAAAAGATGGTATATGAAGGAAATAAAATGAACAAATGGCTGAGGGTATCTCAGTAGGCACAACAGCATAACCCCTACCTCCTCCATTGTCTCCTCCACTTCTACACTCACAGGGTGGAGGGAACACAGGCTGGCGGGCACAAAAGCTGCAGCGCTGTCCGTACTGGAACTACAGCCGAGCTGCTGCTCCGGTCCAGCCCACGCTTGATTCTCGTCATCATCGTCGCTGTATTCTGACTGGGAGAACCTGAGGGTGATTAGTTTGGGTCTCTTGGGCTCCTGGACTGAAGGAGTTTTTCCTTTCCTCTTGGCTGAACATTTGCTTTTGGGCCTTGGAGCAGAGGGCCCCGTGGCAGAGGCAGAAGTGGCCTCTGAGGAGGACGAGGAGGAATGTGTGTCATCTTTGGTGGGATAATTTAAGGGTTTGGTGGGTTTTGGCATTCTCCCATACCTAGAAAAACACACACACACACAGATAAAGCAATCCTTTCATCATTGGCTGGAGTACTGACCTAATATACTGTACCTAGTAGGCTTGGGAGGTGGGCACTTGGCCTCTTCTTCAGAGGAAACGTCATCCTCAGCTAACTTCTTTTTCTTGCACTGTTGTAGAGTTGTATTATTACTTTCCTAGAAGGATAGTTTAAATGTTGTTTAGACCAATCTACAGTGGGTGGAAAGTCCAAATGTGCCATGACACTAAAATAATAACCTGCTTCTCTGTGGCTTTGTCATTCACAGTCACATCTGCTACAGTACATATGTCCTTTTTGCTGGTAGAGGAAGGTAACGGAGAGTTTTTATCACATATACGACTCAAAGTAGCAAGTGGTTGCGCTGCTGTGCCTGGTGGAGGTTTTTGTGGCTTGACTTTGGATACAGTCGGAACAGTGAAGGGCCTAAATTTTAGGAGAAAACAATGAATTTGATGGCAGCTGAAGTACATTTAAAACATTAAATATTTTTCTTACCTGTCTGGGTTTGCATCGTCTTCAAGGTGTGACGCCTCAGCATGTTCAGGTATGCAAATCTGGTCTGGTTAAACACAGGGAAGGATGTAAAGTTGTGGACAAAGACTACCTCAAGGAAAATATGGCTCCTTCTCTACCTTTTTTACTGATGTCTCTCATTGCCTTCCTCCTCACATCGGGTGCATCCGTCGTGGCGTCCTGTTGGCGTCTTCTTTTACGCTGCTTTTTAGGCTGTGAAACTGGAGCTTGGCTCTCTCTGCAAAGATCGACATTCTCCTCCTCTCTCACCTCTTCAACATCATCCTCCAATTCAGGAATTTCATCTTCTGCTTCCTCCTCAACGTCACTCAGCCTCTGCTGAGCTTTCTTGCCTGTGAAGGGAAGAAGTACAAATTAATTTACACTTGAATCATGAAAACTTTATAATACATTAATCAACCCTGATAAAAAGAAGAAAGAATTCATAGATACCTTTGGCCCTTCTTCTTTTTTTCTTGGGTTCATTTTTCTCAGCAAGTGATTTGTGCTTCTTTCTGTTTTTCTGAACTTCCAAAATCATCTCGAGCAGCTTGGAAAAATACTCGATGTCCAGCTTGCGTCTCTCTCCTGCGGACAAAATCAAAAAGCAGTCAGGCTTTTCAATTTTATGTTAATTTTCTATTCTTACTGAAAGAAGGTTAAAAGTTGATTTTATGTTCTTACTGAAAGCTTTGTCAATCCTCCAGGAATTCTGCCGTTCCTCTTTCTTAAACTTGTTCTGAAATACAAAAACATAAGCCTTGTTTGTTTTGATCAGTCTCATTACTAATTTGCAAATCTGCTGTCTTTACTGACTTTAATCTCTGAGCGTGCTCTGTGGGGAAACAGCTGACAGATCATCGTAAAGTCTGTGCCCACCATGCTCACCGCTAGAAAGAACATGTCCGTCTCTGAGGAATTCAAAAATCAATCACATCGGCACATTTGTGGAATCATTTAGATGATTTTAGATGGGTTCATTTACGTATATTAAACATGGCCGAACCTTCAGTAGACCAGGGTTTGGAATAGTTTCCTTTCCTGAAGCTTGAATAGGTGGTGGTGGAGCCACGCTCAAATATGGGGTCACGATCCTGGATAAGGTTGGGCCCTTTGGCTCGCTGGACCTCCACGGTCAGGCTGAGAAATGCAGTTAAAGGATCATGTAGTTCGCTCATCACAAAATTAACAAATCCGTTAGCTACCTGTACAGTGTCCATAAAACAATAAAGGTGCACTAACCTTGACTCATCAATGATCAGCGTCCCATCTTCTGCTACTTTGACCTGTGGAACTAGAAGTGCTTCTTCCTCATCTCCATCAGCTGCCGCTTCTTCCTCCTCCTCTCTTTGACTTTCTGCAGGCTCCTGAGCTCTCTCTAGTGGACTACTACAGAGGAAACGAGATGCAAAAAGCCACCATCTCACTTCAAACTTGGACTGAAAGTGAATATTATATATTCTAACATTCACAGAACATCTATTAAAGACTATTTCATTTAAAACAAAATGTCCAAATTTTTGTGGGCATTACAACAAAACAGATTTAAAAAGGGTAACTGAGAATAATTTACTCCTCTCTTCCTGGAAGAGGCGAAATGACATTCTCGTCTTCTGGAGCTGCGGCTTCCAAACAGGATCTGGAAAAACATTGAAACGTCAGTCACAAAAAAAGGCAGGAACAGAAAAAGTGTTTCTGTTTCCCTGCCTCGCAGAGGAGACACCTACGTCATCGGGTTGGACTCTGGGAGATAATGAATAAGGTCCCTCATGGTCATTTTGGCAGGATCTAGACTAAACTCCTTTGACCGCAACTTTGACTTCTTGAGCCTCTGAAGCATGAAATATCAGATCAGCGTTAACGTCATGAGTTCAGCTAAACGTGACACAAATTCATCTACAGCCTGGATTGCCTGAACTTACCTTTTCTTTGTGGATCTCCTCCTTGAGCAGCTCTCTGAGTTTGCGGGCCTTCGCCAGCCTGTGCAGGTCCGATGGATCGTTCAGCAGTCTACTCAGGGAAAACGCCGCGGCTGAGGTTGGACGGCTGAGCTTAGACGACACCAACGTCTTGGCCTTCTCTGATATTTCAGTCGCATCTTTACTGGGTAGTGAGGGAGGAACTTTTTCTGGAACCTTAAAGGGACTTTCTTTAACCTGACAGTCCGACGCGGTTTCCAGCTCTTTACCTGTGTCTGCTAATTGATGGGGATTGTTTTTGCAAGTCCTCAGCTGCAGCAGCTGAACTGTCTGAAGGGACCAGGTTAGGTCCCACTTGGACTTTGGGCTGCTGGCTGTCTTCTGATGACCTCTGTCGCCTTGGAGACCGGAGTCCTTGAGTGGCTGCTGCCGCCACACGTTGAGTGTCATTTTACTGGCACGTCGTTTGCTTTTTCAGGAACTTCCACGAGAGTTTCATGGCCGACCTTTGCGGGAGATTTTGGTGCCTTCACAGGAGACTTTGCCGTGCGAGCGAGGACGGAGGGACGGCCGGGTAGCACTTTCGGTTTGACAGAAAAACGCTTCCTTCTCTGGACGGCTGCTGATGAGGCGGTACTGTCCCCAGTTTGGTCGCTGCCATCCCTACAAACAATATTTGTTTATTTATGTTAAAATAGTAGTAAAATTCGTTAGGGTTCGTTTTTTTTTCTCACCCTTGGGCTGTAGGATTTTCAGATGGTGTAACAGATTTGTCTACTTCAGCTGGATCTGTGTTGCTAGGCGCCAGGTCTTGAGCAGTGTCCCCGCTCTCCTGGCTGACAGGGGCGGCTTCCTGAGACGCAGCCCCCGGCCTCCCGGCTGCTCCGACATTGGGCCTCACGCTAAATCTGGATCGACGGAACATTTTAACCTGAAAATACACGGGAAAGTATTATGCAACATTATGCAACAGAAAAAACAGAACTTGCAACAGAAATGCAACAGAACTTCTAAATTTATATAACATACAACTGTATGTTTCATTGTATATATATAGCTAAATGTTAAATAAAAGCGAGCTAACTGCTAAAGTTGTTACCATCTGATATGTGGTGTATGTTTACCGATGTACACCTATTTATTTTACAGAGGTAAATATCACGTCACTTGTTCATTCAACTATAAAAGAACGAATTATAAAACCTTAAACTCACTTGTATTAAGTGAAAATCATCTGAAACATCAGAAGACAATCCGTTAGGTCGGTCCACAAAGAAATTGACCTAACAAGACTTTTTATAACTCTGTTACGTTGTATTATTTGAATTTGTAATGCATAACAACCTACCTGTACAGAGAGTTTCTTCTTCTAAAAGAAACAAGCTGTTATTCGGGGTCGACTGTTTTCAAGAGAAGATCCCCGTACGCGCTGCATTCCGCCATGTTTTTTACGTACTGAACGTGAGCGCAAGGGCTTATGGGAAATGTAGTGGTAACGTTTTAAACGCCCGGATGAGGCAAAACCGCGTACAGAGAAGGGTACCTAACCACTACAAAATGATTAAAACCTAAAAGTAAGTGAGTATAAATTTCCTTTTTAATACTGAGTCTGTCTGTAGTTTTGTTTTTACTCTTTGCTCACTAGAAATTATTTCTGGAATGATTATTGATAGTTGAAAAATAGGCAAAGTGGTACTATGGGTGTGCTGATGCTGCACATTGCATAAGAGGTAGATTAGCTGTCCAACAGGATCAGTCAGGATCAAATGGCTCCTGGTAGGACACTGCATACAGCTGTCATATTAAATAGAGGTTAAGGAACTATACATTTAATCAGAAACATGGACGTTAAGAATAATGTCTTTAAAAGATGAATGTGTTTGAAAAAAAAATGCAAACAGAACAACACTAACCTGTTGTAGGAGAGGTTGGCAACACTGGTTTATTATTGTATATTTGCTGTTTCACAGTTTGTTATTCACAGTTAATGTAGAACAACTAAGGCCAGACTTACGGTCACATACACATACATGACCTGTGCAATGTACAGTAATTGTACTACAGTTAACTCAGGGCGGCACAAAATTAAACATATTTCTCTGATATCCCAAATGAACAATTCTAGATCCTTCTTAAGGTGAGGCAGAATCTTTCAGACCTCTTATTGAAATAGGTTACTCAGTGTGTTTGCATGCTGTGCAGCATCTTCTGTGACCCTAATTACAAAAAGTTGCAGGTAACAGAAGATAACGTATGGAAGGATGGATAGATCGACTGACAATTCAACATGTTTTTAAGAATACTGAGTGTTGGAGATTTTCTTCCATAATAATGTCTTAAGGTTGTTCAGCACTAGTGAGTGGTGCACCTCCATCTGGCTTGCCAGACCACTGAGCATCACACAAGTGCGTAGCTGCTTTTCCAAATCCCCCCTGAGATCCGACGGCGCCCCGAAAAGCAGGAAGTCCTGCAGCAGCATGCATACTTTTGCAAGGTTTGGCTGCACCACCTCCGTGTTACACTGCTTCACCAGGCGATCGCAGGTGGCCATACAGTCCCGCCCATAAGTGCAGTCTGCATTTGTCTCACACCGCCGCCCCCTCAGAAACCCGCGCACTACTGCCTCAGATGTCACACTGTGCAGATTGGCCATCTTGCAGTCATACTTTGAATTGTAGCCCACATGACGTGGACTGGCGTCGCATATTAGAAAACTCCCATAGGACCCGTGGAAGACCTCTTCCACAAATTCCAGCAGGCCGATTGTGATGCGCGCCCTGCGGGGCCAGGCGGGTGTGAGCCAGTGGTTCAAGCTGGAGATCAAGGTCTCTGGGACCAGAGCCTGCAGGTAATGGGGCACCTCCAGCCTGTAGAGGGAGCTGTGGCTCACACGTTCAGTCACATACAGGTCACCGCAGAAGCCCAGCATCTTGGGGGTGTGCTCCTTCGCCTGCAAGGCCACCATCAGAAGGAACTCGTTGATCTGAAGAAGAGCCCAGATGGACTTGGCCTCTGCTAGAGACACTTTACCATCCTGGTTGATGTCACCCAGACTGATCATCCTGTCCACCAGGGTGCTGAGGGAAGACTGCTCACCAAGTTTATCCTGCAAGAAAGGATGATACTGCTTAGCTTTGGGATCATATTCAACCACGGCCCCAAAAACATTACATTTTTGCTACAGTTGGTGTTCCGGAAAATATTTCTCAAATGAAACTACTAAAAGTTATGGACCTTGAGGAAACTGTGCACCATCTCTTTGAATTCATCCATGGAGGTTCCACGAGTGGGTGTATCGTACAAGCTCATCTCCTGACGCCTCACAGACTGCGGAGCCGCGTTGCTCTGCATTGGATCCTCAACGCCACACTTGATCACAACAGGCCTGTCCTTCCAGACTCCACTGTACACCTGCAGCGATGGGACGACAAAACACGTTTGGCACGCAGGCCCAAACGCTACGAAACTGAGATGGGATGCATGGTTTTGCCTGGTGTGTAGAGGAAGTGGACATGCAGTGCTGCAGCCTCAAGGTCCTTTGATCACACAGCGCTTTGCAGCTTGAGCCTGATATGATGCCCCTCCGGTAGTGTTCACACTGCAAAAGACAACCGGAGACGCAGTGAAGTAAACAGAGCAGCATAATCAAATATATGTGTATTAGCATTTGTATAAGCCCTTTTTAAAAACAGTAAATAACATTTCCACAGGAGGAATTATACAGACACTCGATTCCATCTTTATTTTCTTTGCACTGCACATTACTAGACTGGTCTATAAATGTATTTAAATTAAGAAAAAAATTGATTATTTAATAGGCTTCGACTACATTTTGTCTGAGGGAATTTGGAACATGAAGCAGAACTAGAAATTACTCACAATAACCATTTGGCAAACATGCCCCCGGCAGAGCTCGGAGTAGGATGCATACTGCATGTAGAGGACCCAGCTGGCGATGAGGATGCCCAGCCATGCCAGGAGGAGGTACTTGACCTTAATGGCTGGGAGACGGCTCTTGGATGGGAGGGGAGACGGGAACAGACATTAATATTAATACTCTAGCATCAGTATGCTCACAGAATATTTACTGGTCACGCAGTTTCTGGTGGTATGCAACACAGCGATCAGCTCGTCAGGTTAAACTTCATCAGAATAAAGACCCATAATATCTGTAGCTAATTAAAAAAGCAAGAGCATCGGGTCGTCTGGGCTTCCGTACGAAAGCTTCTTGGTCCGCTTCATCAGAGTTGGTTGACCTTTGCACAGGCCACTGCTTTCTGTTGACACTGACACGTGCACATACGCTGAACCTGCACGGTAGGAGTGAACACTGGGCTCAGCTTGAGCCTTTTTTGTCCCAACATCTACAAAATTCTGGCATCACTGCTGCTCAGAGGTCTGCTTTCCTTACCACTAAACAAGAGATTCATTTCTTTTTGAACAATTTTACTATATTTTAACAAGGCCTAAGCAGCAGTAAAAAAAAAAGAGCCCTTTTTTAAAGGCTAAGGTAATCATCTGGCACTCCTGATCATGATACTTGTTAATTTATTAGAGCGATAATCATCCTGCCGGAGAAAAACAAAGGAAAACTGCCTGGCGTCAGGCTGTTGTACCTGCAGACCTTTGGACAGAGGGCAGAACAGCACCAAATGAAGCAGTCTCCGCAATCCTCTTGGCATCGTGGGCGACTGTTTGGAGGCAGCGATGAGAGCGAGAAAGAATGCAGGGATTTCTGTTTGATCACATTTTCCACAGCAAACCCACACCGCGCGTCGCAAATGCCTAAATAAACACCCTTCTTGTGACTAAGGAACCTATAGCACCAGTCTCACTCTGTATTCTCTGTAAATTACCGGTGTTTCTTAGGGCAAATCATTCATTTGGTCAAAATAAAAACGATGAAGAGCGCGTCCTTGAAATAAGAGAATCTCGGGTTTTGTCTTCATATCGTGTCAGAAAAAACAGTCAGGTATGCACGATCTCCGTCACGCCAAATCAGAACAACTGGCACTGAAACATTTCTCTCCACATGTCTGTAATTTGATGGAATTTGATGACTAGAAACGTTTCCAGGGATTTTGGTGGAGGATGAGCGGAACCTCCGTTCTGCGACTCCTCGCTGCTGCGCGCCTTAAAGGGACAGGCGCAGTGGCATATTTTTTTGTTCTGCCGACAGAAATGCCGCTTGGGTGCGCTTCCTGTTTTAATTTAAATCTGTCGGAAAGAGACAAGGGAGAAGGGATATTGGTTGCTTTTTTAAGTAAGGTATATAAAAAGTAAGAAATTAATACAGAATTAATAGGAGTTGAAATATTCCTGTGTTAATTGTGTTATAAATAACACAGTGGATTTTCAACGCACCTTATTGTGTTACGTTTGACAGATATACAGTTACACAGTTTGGAGCAGAAATAAATAATGGAGAAGAACCGTCACTAGTGATTTAACTGTTGTACTGAAAACGGCGTTATAATTCACATTAATTGTAGCAGCATGGTTGTTTGGTGACACGAAACTAGTGACATTTTTCTAAAAAGGTATTGTTTTCTCTCACACTTTCTCATCTTACTCTAATGTTGTGGCGTAATTTTGGTCAACATTAAATTAGAATATACAGTATAGGATTAAAAAGTGGAAAAAAAATACACAATTTTTCTTAGTGATAAATGTTGAAATGCTTAAAGAGGTAAACCCTGATGTGTGCACATATATGATACACATATTGCAGAGTATTTATGATATAGTAAAATAAAAAAAACTGAAATAACGCTATGAGTAATTGAAAACTGTGTTCGTCCTGGGAGGCCAAAAGTCGGACGCTCCGGGGGAACCCAAAGGCATCACGGGCCGGTTCCGTCCTCGCGCCGCTCTGGGCGCAGACGCGGGCTGGGCTCCGGCTGCCTGACCGGCTGTTCCTGTGCGCCACCGACAGAAAACACGCAGGACATATGGCTGCGGACAGCACGGCAGCGCTGGTGGCCGCTTCCATGGGAGGTAGATAACGGCAGCCCTACTGTATGTTATCACAGGGGTGAAGTTTTAAAGCCCTGGGACTTTCCATCAGGTGCTTATCGACAAGTGCCGTTAGCAGCTAGCATAGGCTAATTCGGCTAGGCGGAGCCCTCCGCTTCCAGATAGGAATTATTGTTGCCAGCTGGCTGTTAGCTAGCGTTCGCTAGCAAGCCTTTTATACCGCTCAATGCTTCCGATACAATTTACATACAAACTCTGGAAATGAACCAGAGTCAGAAATGATAGATGTTCGTTTTGTAATTACCATGTAACGCAGGAATGTGTGCGCGATGCCACCCTAAGAGTAGCTCGTCGGATTATTGGTACATCTGTGCCCCCGTCCAGCACCGTCACCTGCAACGTCCTGCATAATGACTGATCATTATGCACAAGTCAGTGTCAAGCTTGGGCAGGTGAAGTCATTTGGAAATGATGCGGAGAAAGAGGGCGTGCACCCAGGGGAGCAGGTTCCGGCATCTCCGGTGTCCCCGGACCCTCCAGGCGTCGCCACAGCTGGCAGCGACGCAACCGACATCTCCACTCACCCCCGGACAACCCGCCCCAGGCAGGAAACAGACGAGAGGGACCCCTGCGGCAACTTAGAGAGGTCGTTTCACGGGTCTGAAGACAGCGATCACCTCACAAAGAACTTCAGCAACCTCACAGGGGGTGTAAAGATCCAGAAGGGCACGACGGAAACTAACGGAAACTTCGTCCAACCACCCGCGAACCTCCAGGAAGCCCACGGCGAGGACGCGATGAGACCTGCGAAGAAGCGAAGGCCGGTGACGGTGGACAGCGCCAAAGCCAAAACCTCCCTGGAGGCGCTGAAGTTGAGCATCAAGCAGCTGAAGTGGAGGGAGGTGTGTCAAAAACCTATTTCCTGTTCGACAGTCTGCTCCCGTGCATGTGTTCTGTACACGAATCGGTGTAACTAGGCAACAGCTCCATCCCTGAACGCCTCATTTGCTCCACAACCATCTGAGATGATCGTGAAAGGCCCCTAAACGCACCGAGGCGTCGCCGTGTGCCGAGCGATGAGTGAGCGACGGGGCGGTGGAGAAGAGATCGCCTGCGTTTGCATCCCAATCTCAAACTCCAGCAGCAGCTTTAAATAATTCAGGAGCGCTCTCATCGATCCGCTTCTCCACCGGCTGGCTCGAACGCGGTGCAATTAATCCCCATCATCAGCCATTATTGATGCGCTCTGCATTATGCAGGGGCAGTAAAGCGCAGCGGCGTGATGAGGAGGTGAAGGCCTAACTCCTCACCCATGACCCTGCACAGAAACCCGAACTCCTGCCCAGCGCCGGGGGGCCTCTGCGCTACCCCGCGGGGCTCTCACGCGCCCCTGCTGAAGGTGGAGCTGCTGGGCCGGTGCAGGTCTCCGGTCGGCCGTCACCAGCCTGCAGCTGCGGCCTGATGACGGACCTGAGCTGACTTTCAGCATATGGCATTCTCTTAAACGGTGGGAAATGATTAGCCTTAAGCTCCCGTAATCCAATGAAGCCCTAAATCTCCTCTAAGGCAGCCAGGGAAGAGACGCCTGAAGGGTGACGCCGCTTTTTGCGACTATTTTCAGGAAATGGCTGGAAATATGGGCGATTTCTCAGGTTCTGGCAGCGGCAGCTCTGTTAGGGAAGACGGATCATCAGCAGCAGCCTCTGGGTGTGGTGGGGGGTGCAAGGCGCGGGGGGGGTGGCGGCTCTGGCTGATGCATTTCTCCTTTTGCATGCGTGATGACAGCAGCTGCGCTGCCGTGGTGCTGCGGGTATTTAAAGCAGCGCCTGGCTCTCCGACCAGGTCTCCCAGGTTTGCGTGTCCAGTAATGAGCTGGAGCTGTCCGAGTCCCGTCCTGGAGCTGCTGGCGGGGCGGAGGGGGGGCGTGGCCCCTCCTGCTGGTTAAATACCTCAACAGGTTCAAGAGATCAGGAAGACTTGGGACGAGGAGTGAAACTAGGGAGCCCGTTGGCGCGTCGGCACGCCAGCTTCTTCCTCTCAGTCTTTGCTTGTAAACAAACAAACAAACCAAAAAAGTGCATGTTCAGTGTGGAATGCGTGCGTGGAGCGCGCACGTGAGCGCGAGGGGTTAGTCCCAGCAGGATTCCCAATCGCTTCAAATCCTTTTACAGTATCATTCCCTTTTCATCCCAATCGTACACGCGCATGTGGAGGCAGGATTATCGCCGTGGTAACGGATAAACTACCCGCGGCCTCCGCGATTCGCTCTCCTCCGGTTTTGCTCCCCGATGCTCCTGATGAGCTGGTTTCCTTTGTGCGTCCCGCCCCCAGGTCCCTCTGGGCAGGCGTGCGGCCTGCGACATCTACTGGCACGGCGTCTCCTTCCACGACAACGACCACATCGTCTCAGGGCAGGTCAACAAGTTCCCCGGTGAGCCTCGGCCGCTTCCCTGCACCCCCAGACGCCGCCGCCGCCGCCGCCGCAGCGCTGACGGGGGCTCCTTTCCTTCCCTTCAGGCATGGTCGAGATTGCTCCGCAAGGTCAACACCAGCCGGGCGGTTCGGACCATGCAGGAGCTGTTCCCAGAGGAGTACGACTTCTACCCCCGCTCCTGGATCCTGCCGGAGGAGTACCAGCTCTTCTGTGCGCAGGTGGGCGGGCCGGCGCGGACGCTAGCGGCGCTCAGCACAGGACGTTTCAAACCCAGCGGTGGTTCATTCAGGGGAGCCGTTGATTAACTTGAATTAACTCAAGTTGTGCTAATGACATTAAGCGTGTCTAAGTTGAATTAGGAGCCTTGATCGGGGCGGGCCGGGAGCCTGGCGGGAAGCTCCGCGCCTGCATGGCGCCCTCTGGCGTTCCTCCGGCCTGCATGTGTGAGGTCAGGGTCCCCCCCAGGGCCGCTCCGCTGTGGGGCCCAACAACAGGTGACTGGTGTGTGAAAGAAGCAGACCGCGCCTCTGGGACGGGACGTCTGCAACCAGAGAAAGCCAGAAGCTGAGCCGCGGTTAGCGGCATCTGGGCTAATCTAAGATAATCAATCCCCAATCCAGTTAATCTGCCTCATCTGGTGACACGCTTGTGACGAGTTCAGCCGGAACAGCGTCCCAGCCCGGTGGCGTTAACGCTGACAAGGAGGCTGCACAGCAGGGGGGCCGTGATCATGTGATCCGCGAAGGCAAGAGCCACGGGAGAGGGAAGGAAACAGCGTCGAACATCACAGTCGCTCTGATTGGCTGATTTAGGAGCTCAAGCAGACGCGTTGCGGCCTGGTTTGCAGTGGCGCCGAGGCTCCAGCAGAGGGCGCCACCGACCCGTTCGTCATGAACCTGTCCCCCTTCCGCTGTAGATCCGCGTGGCGAAGGAGAAGGACCCCACGCTCAGTCCCACCTTCATCGTGAAGCCGGACGGCGGCTCCCAGGGGGACGGCATCTACCTGATCCGGGACCCCAGCGAGCTGAAGGCCACGGCGGGGCCCCAGGCCAGGCAGGGCGTCGTCCAGGAGTACGTCCACAAGCCGCTGCTCATCGACAAGCTCAAGTTTGACATCCGCCTCTACGTCCTGATGAAGTCCCTGGAACCTCTGGAGATCTACATCGCCAAGGAAGGCCTAACGCGGTTCTGCACCGAGCCGTATCAGGTGGGTCCCCGAGGCCTTCGGGCCCCTCCGGAGGCGGCACCGGAAGTAACGACGGCGTCTCTTTCTTTCGCTACTACAGGAACCAAGCCAGAAGAACCTGAGCCACGTGTTCATGCACCTGACCAACTACTCCCTCAATGTCCACAGCGGCAACTTTGTCCACTCGGAGAGCCAGAGCACCGGCAGCAAGCGCTCGCTGTCCAGCGTGCTCTACAGGCTGGCCGCCAAGGGCGTGGACGTCAGGAAGGTGTGGTCCGACATCATCGCCCTGGTCATCAAGACCCTCATCGCTGTGGTGCCTGAGCTCAAGGTCCACTACCACGCTGAAATCCCGCCCGGCAAACCGGGGCCGAGCTGCTTCCAGGTGAGCGGCGGTCCCGGGTCAGGACTTTCCCGGTCCGGCTCGGGTCTGACGCTTGCTGTTGCGCTGCTGTCAGATCCTGGGCTTCGACATCCTGCTGATGAAGAACCTGAAGCCCGTGCTCCTGGAGGTCAACTCCAACCCCAGCATGAGGATCGAGCACGAGCAGGAGGTGAGCGCAGCGTGCACGGCTGCGTGCACGGCTGCATGCACGGCTGCGAGCGGCGCCGTGACGGACGTCTCTGTTTTCAAGGTGGCTCCGGGAGTTTTTAAATACGTCCCCAGTCCTGTCGACAAGGAGGTCAAGGTGGGCGTGATCAGGGACACGCTGAGACTGGTGGACCCCGGCCACAAGAAGGCCTCCATGTAAACACACACACACACGCGCTCACACACACACTCTGGCCAACGTTCGTCTGCTGAAGAGACGCTTCCCGGCTCGTCTTCATCATCAACTAACATGATTTCCTGCGTGCTGCCAGCCGGCGGGCTCTCATTCCTGCACGTCTGCTCGTTGCCGCAGTTACCAGCTGAGGCCCGGCGGTCCGGAGCACAGCGAGGAGATTCCCACGGAGTCGGAGACGCAGGAAGGGGGCGCGGACGAGGGCGCCCTGCCGTCGCTGTGCCTGAAGCAGGTTTACCCCAAGTACGCCAAGCAGTTCAGCCACCTGCGGCTGGTGGAGCGCGTCGCCGGGCTCTTCATCCGCTTCCTGGGGGTCAAGGGCAACATGAGGCTGGGCCCCACGGCCTTCAGGACCTTCATCAGGTACGGGGCGCGGGCGCGCCGCCGCCGCCGCCGTCCGTTTGCCTTTTTTAAGGCTGGTCTTCACGCCTGGTTGCAGGAGCTGCAAGCTGAGCAACAGCAGCTTCACCATGGCGGCCGCGGACATCCTCTACATCGACATCACCCGCCGCTGGTGTGGCGCCGACGCCAGGGAAGCAGGTAACACACACGCACACACACACACTCCGGGGAGGCGTAGAGGACGGGCCGTCCTTCAGACGGGGACGGGGACACGGGGGCTCATTGAAATGCGGCGGCAGCGCCAGGCCTGGGGCGCTGGTGTGCTTTCAGGACGTGCGCTCCTGTCTTCCAGGTATGGGCCTGCAGGCCTTCGTGGAGGCCTTCTTCTTCCTGGCGGCTCGCAGGTTCAAGTCCCTGGCGCCGCGGGCGCAAGCGGCGGCGCTGCTGGAGCTGTGCGAGGCCCAGCTGGAGGCGCAGGCCGGCAGCGAGGACAGGCGCTCGCTGAGCTGCAGCCGCGCGCCGCCCAGGCCCAGGAACCAGGCGCCGGGCGCCGCCAACGGCCAGCAGCAGTCGCCGGCGCCCCTGAGGAGGGCGGCGAGCCAGGACTACCGGCTGCAGCAGAGGCTCAGGCCCCGCCCACTCAGGCCCAACGTGGAACACTGAGGTGGGCGCGAGCTCCGGCAACACGCCGCCGCTAAGCTTCACACGCACCGCTGCACTTCTGGAGAAGGGAGGAGGAGCCAGGAGGAGCCCTCCCACCCGGGGGGGGTGGGGGGGGGGTACGGGGGTACTTAGTTACTTTACCTTCCAGCTGCAGTTACACTTGAACAGCAGGAACACGAGGCCGATCTGAGTACACGCACCACTTCCACAGGGCAGCTATAGCTTCCTGTCACCCTCCCACACACACACACACACACACACACACACACACACACACACACACCAAGAGCAGCTGTGTTTTCAGGGATTCCATTAGATGAGCTGGACATGCAGGCCACCAGGGGAGGGGCTGTTTTTAGTCTCTTCTATTCTGAATTTGCACAATAAACCCCTGAAGTTGTTTTGCACAGACTGGTGTGAGGGTGACAGAGCGTGTGTGTGTGTGTGTGTGTGTGTGTGTGTGTGTGCGCGTGTGTGTGTCCGGCCCCATCCCGTCTGTTGGGCTCAGCATTGGGAGCCTGTTTCAAGCTTCGGCGCAGCTGTGCAGTAGTGATGAAGGGCAGCCGCCGCTCATCCTCGCTCGGCGCCGCCGCTAACGATGCTGACGCGTCTCGTTTTCCTTCATTTGCGTTGGGTAGAATTTCTCCAGCGTCTCAGTAACTGCGGTCGCGGTGGTTTTGTTGTTGTTCAAGAGTGCTACATTGTAGCCGTCTAACTCCTCACGTTCAGGCTAACCCTACAGGCAGCCGAGCGCCGTGTCACATATCTGTTCATTTACTCTGTAAATCAGCCCTGCACAAACGCAAAGGAGTGGGTTTGTGTGGGTTCCCTCTGAACGGGTTCCCCAGCGGTCTCATTACTGGCTGTTTGTTATCGGCTAATTCAGGAGAGGATTAAACCCACTTGACAGCCATTATCGGTCCCAGATGCTAACGCTAGCTGTGGTCCTACTTTGCTTTGTGCTACAACCGTGCGGATGAGGACGGTCTCTCCTCCATTTAGCTTCTCCAGGTTCTCCTTTTGCTGCTAACATAGCTGCTAGCCGCTACCCGCTAGCCGCCTGCGCCAAAGTTTCATCTGTGAACGCAGCCATTTTAGCTTCCGAGTGGATGTAAAGCAAACGGTGTTTTTACCTGAGCAGGTGGACTCTTTGAGGCTTCACGCAGCCAGTCGGCCCCGAGCACGTGCGCTCGCCCCAGGGGAGGCTGTTCCATTTGGCCGAGGAGGGGAAGGGAAAAAGGCCGGCCTCACCGGGGGCAATTAACAGCAGCCGGGCCCTCCAAGTCTGGGGGAACAAACAAACGATGAAGATCGGGCGCTAACGAGCTCCTCTCTCTCACTGCTGCTTACCTCACGTGTCCTCTGCAGGCTTCAAGCTGCAGGAACGTGCGCGGCGCAGAAACGACACCAGCCGAAGCATTTTAAAATAGCTAAATAAAACTTTAATAGGTCTAGTTGCAAATGTACATCAATTGCACAGCCACGTTTTGTCAACACAAGTTCCTATGTACATTATTGTTTTGAGTACTTTTACTTCTGTCGCCGCCGTCAAAAAAAAAAAGCAAAATTCAGCAAATACTTTATACTTTCAACATACTTACAAAAGTATTTTCTACAATAGAAAACATACAACATCTTTTACTTCATAGATTTAATATTTCAGCCGATTTTTAGTCGGAGAGTAACGAGAGATGACGCTTTGTCCCAATTAAAAAAGAGAACAACGGTTAAGTCAGACACTGAACATTAGTGTGTCTAAAGGGGTTTCTTTACACGTTTTTACATATTTTACTCTGCTATCTGAAGTGACTGTTGAAAGCAAGACAGCTAATTTCAGCTCCGCTGCTGTTACGCTAAACTATGGTAAACAACAGGATTTGGTTTAGCTAAGCAGGATTAGAACCTTTGCTAAAATGCTACTCTGGAAAACAACAACGACAAAAAAAAAAACCAGCATGTAAACCGATCAGAACCTGATCACCGGGACACGAGACGGACGGTGGAAACAGGCTGACAACCGTCCGCTGGTGCGCTCACCGGGATGAGTTTTAGTGCTGGGACAACAGCACGCGCGCAGATTTTCTGCAACTTTTTTTTTTTTGCAGCATTAAAATGTAAAATTTGCCACAAAATTCATTTTTCTTGAAATCCCCCCCAATGAAAAATGTCCCACTGTCACTAAACATCTTAAAGTATCAACCTAATTCGCCAATCGTGACTCAGAGACCGGCTTTTGTCTGTGAAAAAACAGAACTATTGGTTTCGTACAGTTTAATCTCCTGGAAGTCCTTTCTTTTAGAAAATCCCTCTGTTGGCTACGTTTCCGACCACCTCCAACTGGCGCTGTGCTATGATTTAGGAACGAAAGAAGCTTTTTTAACCCCAACTGAACTGAAAAGTGCATTAAGCTGGAGCCAGATGTGCTTGAGGATCGGGGGGGGGGCGAGGACGGCGGAGCGCTCGCTTTCACCGTGCACGCCCACCCGCTGAGGACAGCTGACTGGGATCGTCTCTATTTACAGGACCCATCATCATACAGCAGAATCTGAGCACTGGGAACATTTACATCAAAAAAGCTCTTGATATTCAGAAAAAATAGGGTTTTATTTACACGTCCTGGGCTGAAATCCACCACGTCTGTCATATATTCTCTCTGGAATCTGCATCCCGCTTCTAAAATCATTTAAAACGCTGCAGCTCCGGGGCGGGAGCCTTGAGAAGATCCAAAAAAATATATCGATTTAAAAAAAAAGTGAGCAGAAGTGACGAAGGACAAAAGTTTGGACGAGAGCCGGCCGACACCTTCACATTCAGGAGAGGAAACAAGAGTTTGGCTCCGACAAAGTACAGCTTAGAGTCCCACTGGTCCAGTGTACGCTGCGTGTGTGTGTGTGTGTGTGTGTGTGTGTGTGTTGGTGCTGTCAGAGCGAGGACCGTCCAACGCTGTCCCCTTCCTCTGGGACAAGCTACAGTCTTCCATCGTCGTGAGAGAAGAAGGATCCATCAAATAAAGCTGAGTTCATCTGAGAGATTAGCAAAATATAGATCTACATCTGTGGGTTGCTATGGAAACGCACATCCATAGCGCTGTAGGTTCACGTCTGCTCACGTCTGTTCACGGTCCAGTTTGTGGATGAGGAGGTGTTTTTGTGTACCAATAGCTTCTCACAAAGTGCACTAAGCAGGGTAGGGTGGGTGTGTGTGTGTGTGTGTGGGGGGGGGGGGTGGGAGGTGTCCTGAGGACACACCCTTTTCTGAGATCATATTCGCTTCTTTGGACGTGGATCTGAGATAAAGTGCGAGGAAATCGCCTTGAGTGGGTCT
>CAAE01014764.1:664046-756033 GCA_000180735.1 Tetraodon nigroviridis | reverse complement strand
TCCGGGCTCCACCTGCCTGCTCCTCCCAGCTGGTCAGCCACTCAGGAAGACCCCCCCCCCTACCCACCACCCCCCACCCGTGGACGTGGGCCTAGCAGTTGCTGCTGTTCCTGAACTCGCCGTTTTCGGTGATCTGCAGCTTGGTGGGGTTGGTGGGGGAGATGCCGTTGCGGGTCTGCAGGCTGTAGCGCTCCTTCAGCTGCGCCAGGGCGCTCATCAGGCGGGCGTTGGCCGCGTCCAGCGACGCGATTGCGCTTCTCCTGCAGGACACACACACACACACACACACGACGACACACACACACACACACACTCAGATGGTGTGTGTACAGACAGGGATGACCTCTCGGAGGCAGCGACACACGTGACATGAATGCGAGCGGTCTCTGCAGCGCCGCTGCTTGCAGACGGCGTCTAACCTGCGCGTCGATGATCTTCTGCTTGGAGTCCACCACCGCCTGCATGTCCGAGTGGTCCTTCTTCAGCTCCTCCTCCACCGACATCAACCTGCGACCACAGCGGCCGAGTCAAGGCGGCGCCCCCCCTCCTGGAGGCAGCGTCTGGGCGCTGCGCCGTCCCGCTCACCTGCTGATGATGCTCTTCATCTGGAGGTCTTTGTCGTCCTGCTGGTCGGCGCAGCACGCTCACTCCGACTCCTCCAGCCTGGCCTGGTACTCCATCAGCACCTTCTGGGCCTGCTCGTCCTGCCCCTTCAGCCGGGACTCGTACTCCTCCAGCTTCTGCACCGACGCCCGCAGCTTCTCCTGCAGCACGGCGATCTCCTGCTGGTACTGCACAGAGAAGAGCAGACCTCAACCCCGGAGCTGGAAAGAAGAACCTGACAGACGGGGATAAAGGAACGGAAGTCGGTCCTGGATGGAAGAAGTCAGAGAAGCAGCCGGTAAAATCGGCGCGATAAGCCTGGAAAGTCTGTCCCTGATCCCAGAGAGGCTTCTGGAAGAGCCTGAGGAGAGGGATGACTCTTCTCCACAAACAGACTTTTATCTGGAGGCGGGCGAAACCTCAGCCGCGGTAGACCAAACATGACCGATCTCTGACTGGAGGAGCAGCGTCTAAGGGTCCGGAAACGTGGGGGGGCTGCGGGCGACCCGACACGACCCCTCCCCCTCTCCGGGAGCGCCATCTGGGGGTCCGGAAACAATGTTTGGGTGGGTTTTACGGGTCACCGAACATTCGAATTAAAACAGCGTGATGATCGACAGCGTCTGCAGCCCCGGGTGACGACGCTGCTGCTGCTGCTGCTCCGAGGTGGTGCACGTGTCTGTGGGCTCGGAAGCTGGTGCCTCTCTGGCTGCTTTCCCTGCCTCCTCCTGAGGGGGCGCTCTGCGCGCCCGGAGCCGACGCTTCTCGCGTTGGGGGAAAAAAAACGAAATAAAAACCAGAAAAAGCAGAAAACAGGGAGGTGACGCTCACAGCATGAGAAGCAGGGAAGGTAGAGAGAGAGAGCAGGACTCTGCCTCACACACATGCACGTGTGCAACCAAACACACACATACCTGCTTCTGGCCGCTCTGCAGGGACGGATGGGAGGAGGGGGGAGGGGGTTAGCTCATATTCTGTGTTTTCTTCCCCTCTGGGAGGGTTGTGGACGGATGTGCTGTTGTTGGTAAATTTACACCTTTTCCACCAATGCTGCCGGGAGCTTTTATTCCCGGGAATATGCTAGCGAGCTCAAAAAAAAGTAAGAAACTGGCGAAAAAGAGGCTTTTCAGGCCCTGCACACCTGCGCGGTCGCTGTCACCGTGGAAAACGAGCTGGACTGATTGGAGATATTCCCTTACGTCGCTCGTGATTGACATTAACGGGAGGAACGAGCAGTTTTATGGGCTGGAAGCATCCGAGACTACAGAGGAAAGACGCGAAAGAAGGAATAAAAGTGCAGAGGGCCACTGTGGGTACAGGAAGAGGAGGAGGAGGAGGAGGAGGAGGAGGAGGAGATGTGGCGCTGATGAGAGGCAAAGACAGAGGGAACATCAGGGCTGAGGTGTGTGGGAAAAGCGGGGTTGCTTAAGGTCAGTTACCTTCTCCACCTGAGTCAGATCCTCTCTGTTTCTCAGGCTCTCCGACTCCAGCCCCTCATGGTCTAAATACTGCATATTCATATTCAAAAGCCAGGCTGCTGTGCGGTCCAACGCACTGGGGTTCACTGGGGAGGGGGCCTAGTGAAACCAACACACAACACACACACACATACACACACGAGCTGAGTGCAAGTGGACAGGTTGGGGAAGGGGAGGCTGGTTGAAACAACAGCACAGACACAACAGAAACCAAAAAAAGCTTGAAACGCACCAGCTGGTGTGTCTGAAAGCAGCGTGTGGGATGGAGGATGCGCTCCGGTCTGAGAGCTGGCGCGCACACACACACACACACACCTCAGACCGGCTCGAAACACGCAGGAGTGTGTAAACCTGCGCTGACGGCCTGAATTCATCTCTCAGCTGGAGTTTATCTATCGCTCACATTAGCTGTTGTAGAAGGATCAGGGATAAAGCTGCTGTTTTGGAAACCTTTGTCACCATATTTCTAAAAAGTTGGAAATACTGTAATTAACGATAAAAAAACCAATTAGAAAAAGTAAGTGGGGACTAATGTTCTTTTGTTGGCCTCCTGTCAGGCCCAGAGCTAATGTGAGCCAAGAACACCAAAGTGGGCGTTAGCATCAGGCTAGCCGATAGCTGAGCCTCCAGCCGGAGCCCTGACTGGTTCCACACCCGGTTCGGGTGGCGGGCTGAGGGGCCCCCGACCAGAGCGTGAGGTGGGCTGCGACGGCTCCGCACCTGTTTGTGGTGAGCCCTCTGCTTGGTCTCTGGGCTGTCGCCTTTGGACGAGGACGACTGCTGCCGCAAGCGCGCCCCGCTGCCGGGCCAGTCCGGCGATGACGTCATCATGTTGCCGGAGGCGGGCCGCGGGTAGGGTCCCCCGCTCAGGTTGGGCGGCGTGCGGCCCCGGGTCACGCTCTGCGGCGGGGGGCTGGTCTATCCTCCGCTGCGGCCCGGCGCTGTTCTGCCTGGGCACGGCGGGCTGGTGCTGCATCTCCGTCAGGGACAGCTGCCGGCGGGTGAACTCCCCCGAACGCCTCGTGTACTCCTCGCCGCTGCCCCCTCCGCCGTGGTTCAGGAAGGCGTGCTTGCCCCCCGCCGGGCCGTCCTCGTTGTTGCTGTGGGAGCTGACGGAGCTGTGGCACTCCGAGCCGGAGTCGGTCATTCCGCGGGGAGAGACGGGCAGGCAGGCCGCCATCTGGTAGACCGGGTTCTGGAAGGAGAGGGGGGCCAGGAGCTGGGCGGGTCTGCCCGGGGCGGCCTCCGTGGGCGTCTGACCCTGTCTTCTCCCCGCAGGGATGGCGGCCTGGGGGACCCGAGCCGACCAGCCCCCCACGGACGCCGACACCTCACCGATGGCGTCTGGGCCCCCTTCTGGATGGTGAGGGTCCTGCAGGTCCACCATGGACAGGCTCTTGCTGCCGTTGGACATGCCCAGGTCGGCTTCGTTGGTCTCGGAATAGCTGGAACTGCGTGCTGGGGAGGGCTGGATTCCCGAGTTCCGCGTTACAAAGAAAAGGTCCTTGTTTTCCGGAGTAGGAGACGGCAACCTGGTGAAGTCCACCAACCTGTGAGGAAAACAACAGACATTTAGGTCTCCTGTCCGGTCATTGTCCCTCCAGCCTGCAGGGGCAGCTTCGCCCAGAAGACGAAGACCCGGTGCTGCTCAGGCTCCCCAACCAGTGCACGCACGTGCACAGATCACCGGAAGGCGTCCTTCGGCAGATGGACAAACACCAACTGCGATAAAGCGGAGCAGCGGGCACTGACGGGCCCAGACAGGGATTGTAGCTCACTGGTTTCATTGACTGGGGGCCTCTGGCCACCGTCTCGGTTCTCCACCCGCTCTTCTTCTTCTTCTTCTTCCTGCTGCGTACAGTAGGAGCTCATTTGCCTGCTGATGCGCCAGCGGTGTTTACCAGACAGCCGCCGCAGCGCCGCTAATCATTTATCCTCCCTCCTGCCGTGGGGGCACTTCCTGTTTTCCTTCTGACAGAAATGCTCAGCCTCTCACCCTGCGAGGTCGTTGTCTATCGCCATCTTCTGCAGGCCCGAGGAGATGCCGCAGCCGGCCTCCACCGGGGGCGGAGCCACGTGCTCCGAGGACACGCCCGGCGCCGTCATCTGCACGCTGGACGGGTTGGCCAGGGCCGCGTTCACCTCCCGCAGGATCCTGGGCAGCGGACCCAGCTTGGAGGCAGCGCTCTGGGAAAAGGGAGTGAAAGCAGATCAGCGCGCTGAAGACGAGTGTCCGGCTGCGAGGGTGAAAATTCCTCCTCCTCTGAGGCTCCAAAGAGGAGGAGGAGCCTCCTTATGTAACGCCGTCGTGAATTATGGATTTACTATCAGAAAGACGGTGACGCGGGAGACACATTCCGAGGAGCTTCAGTTCTCTCCCAACACTCCGTCTCATCGGAGTTTTCTGGAGCGGTAAAAAGAAAGCTGCAGAGAGGTTCTGGTGTTCTGGTGGGGGCAGAGCTACCTGGTCCATCTGGGACACCACCTCGGACAGCAGGGAGTGCAGGGTGGAGAGCTCCCTGCCCAGGTCGATGTAGCCTTCGAAGCCCGCCGTGTTGGAGATGGTCTCCGGGTTGGAGATCTCCAGCAGGAAGCCCTGCATGTTGCTCCACTCGTGCTCCAGGAGCTGGTTCATGAAGGACATGTACTCCTCCTTGTTGCCAAACCTGCCGGGAAGGGAGAGAGGCGCGGTGGTTTCAGCCAGGACCCAGCCCGCCGGGCCCGGGAAGAAGCTCCCACTCACTTGGTGAAGTTGGCCAAGTTCTGCGTGACCTTGGCGATGAGCGTGAGCGTGCGCGCCGTGCGGTCGTCGGGGTACTCCTGCGTCAGGTTGAAGAGCGAGGGCGACATGATGGCCGGGCAGAGGAAGCGCAGGAACAAGGAGGCGCTGATCAGACGCTCGCTGATGTCCGGACGGCCCCGGCTGCTGCACTCCTGTCGCCAGGACGCGAACACCTCCTTCAGCTCCCGCGGAAAGACACTGAAGAGAGAAAAAGAGGAGGGCGGAGCCCGTCAGCTGGAGCGCAGGACCCCGGCCGGGCTCAGCCCCTCCTCTCTGCTCGTGGAGGCTGTTGTTCAAATCGACGGTTGGAAGAAGCCCGAGAGTTCGACTCTGCTCGGACGAAAAAAGAAAGCAAAAACCTAACAGATGGCTTTGAGAGGGAGAAACCCAGGCAACTGGCAGGAAGCCTGATTAGAAATCTGCTTTGATGGTAAATAAAGCTGGGAGAGATAATAAAGTAAAGATTAAAAAGCAATCTCCCCGCCGCCGTTTCCCTGCTTCTCAGATGTGTTGCGTCAGGTTCAGAGCGGCGCTCGCCGGCGCAGCCTCACCAGTACGACTTGATGATTTTGCAGAAGGCCACCTCGCAGCACATCTTCAGGTTGCCCTGGTGTTCCTGCAGGTCTCCCGATGAACACTTGGAGGGATCCACCTCGCAGTTCTCGTCCGACTCGTACAGAGCCCTGATGAACTCGCCTGAGGAGAGCAGAGGACGGCACAGCCTCAGGACGCTGGCGTCGGTGCCAAGAAACAATGATTCTCTGCCCGTTCTAGATTTAGCTCTGCTCAGACTCGTGGAGATCAGAGATTGTCAAACTTTGAAGGATCTCGTGAGCTGAAGAAGATCAAACTTGCTAAATAAAACCCACCCTGGCCAGCCATATTTCTGTGCAGGAACAGACAGACGAGACGTCAGCTAACGCTAACCTGAATCCAGGCTAACCTGAACCTTGAAGCCACATCCGAACCCTCAAACAGGCCTTTAAAGATGTGGGGACCAGGCAAAATGGCCTCACTTATACACACACAAACACACACACGCGTAAGCACATCACAACTCAAACATGTATCAGGCTGCAAACAGCAAAAAAGAGGCGTCTGTCTCCAGAACAAATGTGTTTGCGTTTGAAGCAACTCTGGCCGTTTCTGCAGCGGAGGTAGAGGAGACCTGCCCAGCCTCCCGCCGGCCTTGGCTCACGCTGCAGATGATGGATTAGACGCAAAACAACCCCTAAAAACGTGCACGGTTGCGACTCGGCGACGGCCCTCTTACCGAGGGCGTCCTGCAGGTACTTCTGTCCCACCAGCTTCAGGTACTCCTCTATGGCCTTGGTCGCCAGCGTGTTCTCTCTGAAAATCAGGTGCTCGTTCTCCCCGCAGCGGTCCACCTCAGACATCATCAGGTCTGTCAGGAAGTCCTACAAAAAAAAAGCACCGCGTGTCAGATTGCTGAGAAACGCAAGCGCAGCTGGGACGGGCGGCCATGTTGAACGTTCCCTGAACGCGCTGCTGCGGATCCAGACGCCATCAGAAGTCATCGGAAAGTTGAAAGTTAGCGCATAAATCACCCAACACACACACCAAAGAGCTGCCTGGCGCTTCTCTCGGCAGGCTGCGAAGAACAGCGTCGACGACTGAAGTGTGACTCAGGGGGGCCCGTCTGTCACCTGCGCCGCAGAATCCAAGTCATATTTCTCAATTTGCTGCAGCGTCACGGCGGCTGGCGAACAACGCGGCTCGATTCATGTCGCGCTTTGGATGTGACATGTAGCAGAAGTGGAGCAGCGCGCACGCAGAAGCATCAGCGCTGAAAAGCGCAGCCAAAAAAAGAGAGGAAGTGACAGGAGTGATTTAGCTCTTTGAGCAGCAGTAAACAGATCCTTCGCTTTCATGCAGACGCTCAGAGACGGATTCTGACATCCGTCATGTTTCGGTCCGAGAACGGGAAGAAAGTAAAAAAAAGAACCAAGCGAAAACAAACCCAGCCTTTGTTTTCTACATCTGAGGCTCCGTGCGCTTGTATCGATCCCACGCTAATGCTTCTCCTGGAGAAATTAACAGGTCTTGTCATTTTTTCCCGGAGTCGTCTCTGAGCGGGTGATAAAGAATTCATCAGGCGATGAAAACCAACCGACGGAGACATGAAAGCTTCCCAAACTCAAAGTCTGGGAGGAGGGAAAGAAAAACAGAGGCAGCTGAGGCGGAATCGGCCCCTTGTTAAGAACTTTTTTCCCAAATTTCTGGGTGCTCTTATGTAACTCCCCCGGCTGCTTGTTAAACCAGAGGGAAAGGGAGAAGCGAGGGATGGAAGCAGAGGCAAACGGAGGAGAGCGCCAGTCTTTAAAGAAGAGAGCGTGGAAGAGGGGCCTCGGATGGACTCTGTGGCTGCGCGTCATCCAGCTAATGGAAGGTGCACCGCAGGGAGCCATTCACCCAGCGATGGGTGCCGGAGAGCCTTCCTCTGGTTTCCACTCTGCACACATGTGCTTGTCCCTGAACGCACCACTGAAACCAGCAGAAGGAGGATTATATTAAAGACTAGCGCGACGGAGTGGGTGTGTGTGAGTCTACGGGTGCCCATAGCTGACAAACAAAGTGAATTTAGAGCGTTAAATGGGAGAAGACTTTGGCTTTCCTGCAGGAAACAGACCCGGAGCGCATGACTGCACGAAAAATGCGCGACTGTTCATTTTCCTGATGGGCAGCTAAATCAGGACTCCAACACAGGACATTATCATTATTATCTTGAACACTTCGTTACTGGTTTTGATGACTAGGGAATGTTCCTGGTTGGAAACCTTTTTTTTGCTGCAGAGGAGCACACAGCTGATCCCGACCTGACGAAGCCTGACCTTTCCTGCTGGATGGACCCCCGCCTCGTTAGACCGGGGCTGCTCTTCTAATGGAGGAAAATGTCAGGGCAATTACGACCTTTTCTGACCCTGAACCTCCCAAGAGGCTGCCCCCCCCCCCCACCACACACACACACACACCTATCCACACACACACTCTCCCTAGTGCTGTATGAAGACACATCCAAACCTGGAGATGACGGTTGGGAAGAAAATGAAGGGAGGAAGAGGAGCGAGAGAAGAAAAAAGATGCTATCCGAAAACCAAAATGAAAGCCCAAAATAAAAGCCCTGCCTAACTAACCTGAGGAGATGCAGAGTCTGTTTTGCCGCCACACAGATAAGAGAAGGAAAGAACGGCCGAGCGGAGGGGTTACAGTCGCAGCAGAGCTGACAGAATCTAATAAACAGCAGGGAGCAAAGTTCCCCAGCAGGTCCCTGTAGGTGTTTACCTGCCAATAAAAACTCATAAAGCATTCCCCGGCCACACACAGCACACACACACCACACACACACACACACACACACACAAGCTCTTTGCCGACTGATATTCTGCCTGTGCTGCTGTGATGACGTTCAGAGCGCCGGTCCCAAAAACCCTCAAACCTGGAATGAAACGAGCAGATCCAGGGACCTGGACACCGCTGGCCCAACCTGAGCACGTTTGTGAGCGCCTGATCTGTGGTCCTCCTCCGCCCACATGAGCCCGGTCCTGTTTAGGGTTTCTTCCTGTTACCAGGCAGTTTTTCCTCGCCCGCTTGTGTGGTTACATCACCGTCATGCAGAGTCTGCTTGGTTAGACTCTGCTTTATCGACCAGCGGAGCATTAATGCGGCTTTAATCCGCTGTTATCCAATGAAGCAACGCGATCTGACGCACAATCAGCGTGAAACTGTTGAGATCCGCTGGACACAAAGCCCTGATTGTCTCTCGATGCTTCGCGTGTTGACATTCGTGTCGGCGTGTCGCACCAGATGGAGAGAGCCGCCGATAGCATTAGCATTTAGATTGAAAATGACAGTTGTGGAACCGGAGAGCCGTGGCAGAGAGGTGAGGGAATTAGAACGCCAGACAGCCGACAACTTTATGAAGTTAGCTGATCAATGAGCCTTTCCGGAGAAGGAGGAAGAACCGGATCGCCCCCTCCCCCCCGGGCCCTGCTCTTCGCTCTCCTCCTCACCTTTCTCTCCCCTGAGAGCGCTGGCTACTGTTACCTCAGCGCAGCCTGTAAAGGTCAGGGAGGGCGGAGGAGCGGAGGAGCGGAGGAGCGGAGGAGGACGCGACTGCTCCTGTTGGTGAGGAGGTTAAATGTTTAGGCAAACCGGAGGCGTGAGGCTCAGGGAATCTGACCTGTGGTCAACTGATGGGAGCCTTTGAACGGCTGACACGTCTCCTGGCGGGACTGACCCTCCGCAGCCGACGGAGGTGGAAGTTCAGCTCCCGGCTCCCTGGAAGCTGTGCTCTGCTAGCGCTGCTCCCAGGAGGCTCCGGCCGTTTCCAGCAGAGCAGCCCCGTAAAACGCTACCCACGCTGTCTGCCAAAGTGACAAGCGGTTTATGGCAGCCAGTTTCACATATTTGCCAGCGGGATGTCTACAACTGCGCAAAAACGCGGGGGCGTGATAGCCAGCCTCCTCCAGGCCGGAGCAACATCAGAAGCTAATATTCAGAAACGAGGCGCCCAGACCAGATCGATACTGCAGATGATCTGTGCTGGCGGGAGAGGGAAAGGAAGGGGGGGCTTTCAGACACACCCCACAGCAGAAACAAAACATTCCTTGGCAAAAGAAAAGAGGAACGCCAGGAAGCTGTGGAATTGGGATGCAATTATTGAGCGGTAGAAACGATGCACGTTAGGAAAGCAGAGGCCTCAGCACTGCCTGCTGAGGTGCGTCCACACGTCTAAACTGCAGAAACCTGATGGAGCACAATCAGACTGTTGACCCGACCTTTCTGGAGCTTTCTGGGGTCCAAGAACGCCTCCGTGTTCATCTACAGCAGGCGCGTGTGCTCCGACCGCCACGTCGCTTGTTTTCATCACAGCAGACGCTCCAGCACAGAATCTCCTAATTAGGCCTTTTAGCTTCTCTGCTGCGTGTGATGACAGCCTCACCCACCCCGCTTTGCTCCATTTAGGGCTAACTTCTAAACAAGCGCGCGTCTGCAGCGGCCGGACAGATGACGGGCTTTCACGAGGAGGAAATGAAACCGGAGGCGGTTTCAGCATCAGTCGCTGCTTTCACTAGATCGCTCTCCGAAAATCCAGCAGCTTCTTTTGTCTGCAGCAACAGAACTGCAAAAATTCAATTTCCTCCCCCTGAAAGCAGCTGTCACGAGGAAATGACTTAATTGTGTAATTGTTATGTAATTACGAGCGACCTTGAAAATCCACCCCCCGCCGCCGCCGCTGAAGACAAGCAAAACGCGGCTGATATGGAGTTAAAAAGAAAAGAAAAAAAACCCTTTAAATCTCTGCTCTAAAAGTGGATTAATTGACAGAGAAAAGTTTCAAAGTGGTGCTGATGAGATGCTGTCAGAGGAAGAAGACAAAAAAAGCAGAGATGAGTGAAGAGGCAGAGGAGAGAGAGAGAAGCTGATGAAAGGAGACCGGAACTGGAAAAAGGGTGGATATTTTCGGTCTTTTTATCAGGTGTCTGATTCCAAAACACAAGTTTGACTTTGGCACATCCAACTTAGTTAAATCTGCTGGTGATTCTACTCTGATTCAATTCTAACGATATCTAACTTTATTACGTAGTTATAAGGACGTTTTAGAGTAACATTCAAATCACCCGTGAATAATTCCGATGAGCTTCCTGCAGTTTATTAGGAATAAGCTCCGGTTATCCTTTCATGCGTCTCTGCTTCCGGGTGAGTTAGCATCGCCGCAGCAGAAGGATGATTTTAATTCAGCGAACCAGCCGCGCGTTCTGTGTGTCCTCTGTCAGATTCAGCGACACGCTTGTGCTATTTTTGGTGGAAGGGAGCCGATCCGAGTCCGCCAGGCTCGGCTCCCGTTGTCGGCGGAGCCTCTGCTCAGCTGTACGCTGCGATTCATCAGAGGGATTAGCTTGAGTTAAAAATGGATCCAGGAGGAAAACGCATCCGCCTGTTCTCTGTCTGCGCTGTTATTCTGGCTGTCGGGGGTCAAAAGTTCGGGAGCCGAAAAGGCAGCGGAGAGAAAACCTGACAGCTTTTCACCATCTCGGAGCCAGAACATGTTGGGATGTTCTGGGTTATTTGTCCGCAGGGGGGACGAAATGCGGCAAAATTACATCTGGGGTACTGACCTTGGCCTTGCCGGTGCTCTGGAGAATGTGCACGAGCGCGCACGCCATCTCCTCCTTGTTCTTGACGCTGATCCCGGGCTCCAGCACCGAGCACAGCAGCATGTAGTTGTTGGTGGTGTACTCCGCAAACTCCTTGTACATCTCCATGGGCAGGATGCTCATGCTCTGGTAGCGCGCCTTGATCCTGATCATGGGGCCTGACGTCTTGCCCTTGGGGGGGGTGGGAGTGCTGACCGGGTACCACTTCTCCACAAACTGCCGCCCCGTTACGGCGGCGATGGGGATGTTGACCAGTCCGATGTAATTGTTCTTGTCCTTCTTCTTCTTCTTGTCAGTGTCTTTGTAGAGGTGGGCCGTGACGCTCTTGACCGGGGGCAGGTTGTTGAACTCGAAGTGCTCCCCCCAGAACACGTTGTCGGTCTTCAGCTTGCAGGTGGTGCGGGCGTAGAGCGAGTCGTCCAGGCACAGCTCGCAGAAGTACTTCTTCTTGGCCGGCAGGTCCTTGGCCTCGATGATCCACAGCTTCAGCATGTTCTCCACCCGGCGGCTGTTGTCCTGGAGACAGGAAAAACAACGGGCTTCAACGCGGCGTCTTGGTTAACGAAAGCGAGTTAACGTGCGGCGGGATGGGTCCGGACGCAGCTTTTCTGTCCCAACAAACCGAGCGTTTACATCAGTCTTGGAACTTTTCTTTTTGGGGAAACAAAACAGAATTATTGCCTCTCATCACCAAAGTTGTTTGATCATCTAACAGAACGTCCACGCTCACAAAATGCACCTAATAAAGCATCAGGAAGCAGATTGAAGGGGGGGGTGGACTTGCGTAAACAGGAGTAAAAACCAGCCCCGACGCTGATTCCGGTCCAGGTTCACCTTGTTGGGCTGCACCGCTCTCCTCAGATTCTCCATCCATTTGTCTCTCTCGGCTGAGGATCGGCAGGAAAAACACTTGCTTCCCAGGGAGGTGGTGACCTGCGGGGGAGACGCAGGAGGCAGGGGCGGTCAAAGGTCACGCCGGGCAGCGGCCAGCTTAGTCATGAATGCAGCGTTTCAGAGCAACAGGCTGCCTGCGCTCAGCGTTAAACCTGCCAACCGTGGCTGACAGGAAGGTGCTGAGATCCCGATATTCAACATCTAACACAGGCGACCTGGAAAATTCTGCCAAACCTCCCAGGTTCCAGGTCTGTTGTCCTAATGAATGCCTTAAAAAGACTGCAGGCTTTTATGATTTTAATAAAGGTGTAGCATTAAACAAGGTATCAGATGAAATAATGTTGCCAGATTTTAATCAAAGATCTCAGTGAATTAATGACTTAATGGATGTTTTTCGATTAAAAAAACTCCTAACCAGCAAGTGATCGTGACAGGGATTGTTTGTCCAGAGCGTTGCTGCTATAACGGAGATAAAGCTCTCTGAGGAGCTGTTAGCGTTTGTTTAGGGAGCGGGCATACGCCCTGCTTTAGATTCCTCCCCTCTTGTTTTTCAGCGTCTGGTGCTCGGTTCTGCTGTGGAAACGGTCCCAAAAAGCACAAGAGTGGATTATTTTGATACAGGTCCCATATTGGTGCCTTTCAAAAAGCAAATAATCTGCCCTCAAAGCAAACGAACGATGTCCTATTATAATAACTTGCCAGGTGATAGAAGGGCTCACCTCGAAGCAGTAGTCCTGGCCCAGGATGCTGCTGTGAACGGGCTTGATGACGACTTCGTCCTCCATGCTTAGGTCCAGGGCTTCCACGGCGCTGCTGGGGCTGAGCAAAGACTCATGGGAGCGAGACTCCTTCAGCCTGGGCATCAGATGAGATCTGCCGGTGGAGCAAAGAGGAGTGTGAGGAGGGGGAGCAATCAGGACCACATGGCGAGAGGGCCCGCCACGAGCGTGGAGCGGAAAAGGGGAAGACGGCGTGCCGTAGGAGCACGCTTTCCATCAGCCGCCTCGTCCGCCAGCGGAGTGAAGAAGCAGTTCCGCTGGAAACGGGAGCTCTGCATTTAATTCTGCTGTTGCCGAGAAACCGTCGGGAAGATTCTGACGGAGAGACGTCATCTTCTTGAAGCTAAAACACACCGTGTCACAGTAGAAGCTCTGTACTAGCGGGGACCGCTGACAGCAGCGCACGTGCTGCTCAGACGGGTCAAATGCTGCTGTAATGACGATAACGCAGCCCTCTGATGCCGGCTTACACCGTAATCTCATGTCTATGATGTGCGTGCATTGTGCATCATTTCTGGGCCACAGAATCGAAACATTCCAGGAAAAACAAACCAACTAAAACACCCATGATGGCAGATTAGCTCCGAGCGGAGAGCAAATCCTCCGCCAGCTAATCTGCTCTCCCGCGTCTGCAGTCCGGCTGAAATGATCTGAAATTAGGAAACAGTCCTATGGAAACACCTAAAGGGGCTGCCGGGAGAGGTGTTCGCTAGCTGCTCTGTGATTGGCTGGCTGGGTACCAGGCAAAAGATAAGGAAGCGGAGGGAAGGTGGGGGGATCTTTCACGGAGATTAATATCAGAATCCCAGGCCGCAATCCGAGAGCTCGGACGGCTGGTGTTTATTCATGCAAATGGAAGAGAACAGCCCTCAGACCGGCCACCGTGCTCAACGCGCTGCAGAAATATGCACATTAGTGTGGGGAAAATGGAGGGCGAAGTCGTGAACAACGTCTGTTGTCGTTGTGACGAGGCGCTGAAGTGGACGGTGACAGCGGCCCGCTCTTGGTGCCGCAGCCATGCAGTCCGCTGCCCCCGCCTCCACCTCCTCTGTCTGAAAACAAAAATAACCATCCCCTCCATCTCCACCTCTGAGGAATCTTTCCAGGTTTTGTTGGGCTTCGTTCTGGTCACCTGACTCTTTCAGGAGGACGAGCTGCAGTTCTGATGGTTTGGAAACTTATCCAAGACCTCGGGAGTATATTTACTCTTCCTGGCTGCCTCTTTGTACGCGATAGATAATTGCTTTGATTTGGTGGTGCCGGATCTGCGATGGGAACAGACTCGCGCGTGTTCCAGGCTTCCGTTCAATCGGAACTCACTTAGCAGCGAGCACCAGTGAGAGCGCAGCGGGCTAATGGCTTCGCGGTGTGTCTGAGCCGATGGTGCGCTTTATCGGGATCCTGCAAAAGAGTTCATCTGATAGCCTGTCTGCCATCCGATACAGTCGGAAAGCTTCAAGCCACGAAGGCGTCCAGGCACTCAGCCTTCAAACGCCCTGAACTCAGCCGGCGCCAGGGACTATATTCGTACCGATAGCGCCAAACAAGCCGAATTCAAGTGCGCCAACTTAAAGGACATCGCACAAAAGGGGGATCATTCCTGCTAATACCAAAGCTGCTGGTGGCATAAATCTAACACAACAGCCTCGCGTCACACTGCCCCTGAGAAGCGAGGTTAGGCCCGAGGCGCCCCATGCAGTGTTTCACACTGCCGCCAGATCGGCTTGTGCAACAATCGATGCGTCTCCTGCGCGAAGATGACCGAACCAATTTGCTTTGATGGTCTCGTCCAAATAAACACGAAGGCCCGAGTCGGTTGCCAGAGTTAACCTGTGAAAACCTGCCGTCTGGTATCTAGTCATCTGCAGCAGAGTGGGCAGAGATGGATGGAGGGTGGAGACGACACAAGCGTCTGGAGAGACGTGAGTGGGGGAAGAGGAGGAGGGGAGGGGGCCTGCTGTCAGATGCCGCTGGTGCAGAACGGTGGGATGTTTGGGTCAACAGAACCAAAAACACCCTGGTTTATTCACTCTCCAGGCTGTGAATAGGGAGAGGGGGAGTCCCTGATGGTGGTAGGGCTTCAGGACGCAGAGCAGGGGGCAGGTTTCCCAGCCAGCAAGGCTGAAACACTCCTAATAAACACTTCTGCTAACTCATTCAAAGCTTCTCTGAGTCCTGAGCGGCTGGATCAGAACTGCTGGTTAAAACAATAGCAAGCACGGAGAAATGAAAGAGGCAGAAATGTGCATCTAAGCAGATGGACATGCAGCCCAGCGAGCGCAGCTGGAGGTTTGTGTGCGGTGCATTAGCGGCACCTGTGCTAGTCGATAGCGCCGGCGATTTTAGCTCCGCCATCGCTCTAATGCACGTGCAAGACAAAGGATAGATTACACCAATAAGAAGGAAGGACTGAGATGCTGCCGCGGGCGTAGTCGCTGAATAAAACCTGCAACGATGGCATGGCCGCCCCTGTGAAGTGAATCCCGTTAGTTGAGCCCACATCGTCCTAAAGTCCTGGAGGGGACAAGTGAACAAAGGCCTTTTATCCAAGGGGGGGACGGATGCTTTTAAGAGCAAGAATGAAAGCAAACATAGCAACGCTGCTGCAGCTAAACACGCTGGAGAGAAAGAGCCAATGTTAGCATTTAGCACTGCCTTCAGGAGTCCTTCATTGTGTGAATGCCTGATCATCTTGTCACCCTGTCGCTGGGACGTGTAATCTTGTTGCAATTGTGATGTCCAACATGGACACGGACAGAAGATTATTAAACTGCAAGAAATAATTCATCTGCATGTGCTGCAAGCGTGCACAGCATATTAATATTAATATTGGCCAGTCACGTGGCATGCTAGTGCCCTACAGACAATAATGTAAATGTGACTGCCCGATTAGGGTCAAGCTCATGGAGGCATGGCTGGTGGTAGGAGAGCAGGACAGAACACCTGCAGCCCCACCATGGTGTGTTGTCCTTGACTTATAATATATTAGAGAAATAACTGCAACAAATGCTAAAATCAGAGGAAAAGAGAGAAACAAAAATCCATCTGTGGGATCCTGAAGGCGGATTTAGCGGCTGCTAAGACATTAGCTCATACGGGAACGACTTCAGCAGGTGCTGGCATGACTCATGATGTGGCAGAGGCCGGAGAAGCGCTGAGCGAGAGGCCGGGCTCCCCACCGCGCTGGGAGGAAATCCAGCCTAGCATTCGCTGGAAGCTCGCTGTGGGAGCCTGGCACAAAGAAGGAGGAGGAGCCGCGCCGGTGCAGGCCGTCTGGAGATCGGATCTGAATAACCAAGAAGAGAACAGCTGGGCGAAGAAAAGCTCAACCTCTGGGGAGGCTAGATCACATCAGCAGCTGCAGGCCCCTGCGTGTGATTAGCCAGGATGAGCTAACAGGACTGTCTGGGCTTCGGTGTTTCATGTATTAATTCATGCAGTGCTCTGCAGGATGTGATATATGGGCTGAATTCGATAGATTCTGTCGACTATTGCTGAACACTGCTGAGACTTATAATGAGGTCAGAGGTGGAACCGGTAAATAACTCCTAACAAGCAGCGATAGCTCAGGACACACACGATAATTAATGAAGACAGAGAAATAAACCACCTGACTGGATATGGCCTACCAGCATAATCCTCAACCCAAAGCTCCACGTAAGCGGCGTCCTAACAACACGCAGCCTTCAGTAACAACAAAAAAGCGTCCTGAGGCCGCCGCCCGCTTTTCAATCTCCGAGCACGCCAGGAAAAAGCGGCTGGCGGTCCCGCCCCGCCTGCTCAGACGCTCGCTTGATCGCCGCTGTAACTACCAGTACATCCGTTGCCGTCTCCAGGGAGGAACAGACCCGACTCCCACTAATCCTCCAGAAGTTTCAGACAGATGTGCAACAGAAGCGCAGCGACACAGGCAGACGCTGGTTTATAGTTCGGCTGTACTGTCGCGCGGGCGCTTCCGTAGACGGGTCCTCTCGGCACGATGGGTGACCTTTAAAGGTCGCGCTAAAATAAAGAAATCCCAGCTGAAAGCGAAGATACACTCTTGTACTTCTCACTCTGTAATTAAAGGCTCCGCTAGCCAGATCTGCATATAGCAAGCTCATAATTCAGCGCTGAAATGTGCTAAATGAATGAAGCAAAGACAGGATATAATCATTTAGCCGCAGGCTAGAAAAGTGTTTGATTAGAAAAGTAACTGAGTCACTGATACTTTTGGTGGATAGTTGCTAGTTTCTTGTTCGTGTTGTCTCTGTTAGCCATTCTAGACGTGCTAATAACTATGTTCTCACCACAAAGCTCTTCCATTAGAGCCAGGACAGACACATGACTGAAGGCTTAAATCATACCAACGTTAGGAAATAAGCAGCCAAAAGCCCATAAAAAGCCCTCTTGGTATTTAAAGCGGTCATTTTTTAGTTTGTTTTTCTTAAGCGCATTTGTAAATGTGTTCTCTCCTCCTCTCTGGTAGAACGTGCAAAGTGCTTGTGAAAACACAGCGTGCAGAAGAACGGAGGAAGTGTGTTGCACACTTCTTGACCTGAATATTCAAACATCCCTGTGGCGTTGGACAAAGAAAGGGGGCTGGCGCTGGAGGTTGGCGGCAGAAACGCAGAGCCCCGACTTCCAACCACGCAGCAAACGCTCGGACAGCAGCGGCGTTTCTATTAGCGCCACATTCACACAGGTACTGCTTTCCTCTGAACACCTCGGCTCGCCTCCGGCGCCAAATAGTTGTTACGCTCGTGCCTGAACTTGTCCCGTTTTCCCTACTAGCTCCCAACATCTTCCCTCTCCAACTACTCTCAACGACCTTCCTCCTTTTCAAAAGTATGTTCCTGACTTTTCCTCACTCCCTAGACGGGATGAGCTTAGGGAGGTTTCCCAAAGCCATGGCGTGCAGCTGTGCCACGATTGCCTATGGCAACGAGCACGCCCGTGAACCGAGCATTAGAGCAAAGGCACTCACGATCGACTGAAAATGTGAAACATTGTCCAGCGGGGGCCTCTCCGGACGGGGTCCTCAGCGTGCAGTTGGGCTCCGATTGGGGTCGCATTCCTCCCTGGGAGACGCTCGCCGTCTTTTCCAGGCTGTTTTGGAGTATCTGGGAACGTGGCTGCAGCCTCTGCCCTCTGAATTACAACAAACCGCTCCCAGAGGATGTCTGCTGCTGCTCACACACCCCTCTCCACAGCCCATTTAAAAAGACAGTGCCCCTATTCGCCACGGTAACGTCACACCGCCGTGAAGGAAAATTCTGCTGCCACTTCCGAAATATCTGCACCTGCTACTTCACATTGTTGGGATTGTCTTGGCTAATGCTAGCTCTTTTACAGCAAATTCAAAGTTTCCCCTCACCTCTACAACCACAGCTAACCCGAACCCTGTGTGAACGTGCTGCTTCAAACATGGTTTCACACATCTTCTCGGGGGCCCTATGGGGGACCAGGGCCCACATTTCTATTTTCTCAGCTTGGATTCAGCTTTTTCCGGCGTCCTCACATCTGCCTTTCTTTCACAGCGGCGTGGACCCTGAGCTGGCAGCCAGGAAGTCAGCGCGCTCCCCCTCCCCCGCGGTAAACAATGGCTCGCCCTTCAGCGGCGCGCTGTGGGAAAGTGCTGGCTCACTGGTGCAAATGGCAGGACTTCAGGAAAAGGGCAGGAAGAAAAAGGAAGAGAGCAGCAAAAGAGGGAAATAGTAAACAAGGGCGGCCTGCGAGGAAAGGCTGATGTCACGGCAGAGACGCGCTGGAGGGAGAGGCTTCGGTTCTGTTTGAGCTCCAAACGCAGCCAGAGCCCCAGAAACGCCACCCTCCCCTGTCCTGTAGGGGGCAGGAGTCCTATTTGGAATCTCTGCTGTCATTTAACAGTCGGGATGGGTATTAGCTCACTAGCAGAAGGAGCAGCATCTAAAGTGGTACTTTTCTGCGTCTAACTTATTCATCTCTCTGCACTCTGGGCCTTTTATAGTGGGTCCAGTCCTCAGAACCATTCAAGTCCAATCAGGGAAGGTGAAATCGGAGCAGGTTTAATGTTCTCCTTCCTCTTCATGTGCTGGATTCGAATTTGCTCGCTCTTATCGCGGGTAAACAGAGCAGAATGCCTGGCTGTTTTTCTGGGTAAAGGTTGACTACAAAGCCAAGGCGAAGCCAGGAGACTAAACACTCCGGGGATGGGGGGGCGGTTTCCTCATTCTTCTGCTCTGGGTCCTGATAATATCATAGCTCAGAGGGTTGTTAGAGAGTCAGGGTTCTCCGACGGCAGGGAGCTGTGATGAAGATGGCTCGCTCTGACAGAAAGAGGGAAACTACCTTCGAATCTTTATTAGCGATAAGCTAAAAGGTTTTCTCTTTATAGTCTGAGGTTACTGGTCGATGGGTGTAGATAAGATTACACGCAACACACAATAGCCCCTGTTTTAAACTTTAAGCACTCAGGAATTTGAAAAACATGTTTCCATTTAAATAACACGGGACAAAAACCTTCCTTGGCCTTTGAAGGGCGGCGGAAACATAAACCAGAGAGCTTACTAGAAATATTTTGAGCCAGGTAAATAAAATCCCAGAGCTAAAAGTTCCTGATGGAAGTGGGTTTGGTAACAAGTGAGGTGAAACCCCAGCGAGGCATGTGCGGGTGTGCAGAGGCAGCCTGGGGTGACCTCGGAGAGCCCGGTAGATCGTCCCTGAGCTAACGTGGCTGGCAGAGCGGAGCGGCACGCACAGATGAAGAAAGCGCAGTCGGTAATCAGGACGTTCCAGACAAGCTCCCACAAGTCAGCGCGCAGAGGTGTGCGGCAGCTGGGGCCAATGGCTGCAGGACAAACAAGCAGAGAGGGCAGGGAGCAAGGATGAGAGCCCCGATTCACAGTCCTGGCCCGACAACCAGGCTGAGATTAAGCTTGAAGGAGACGTTAGCAGCTTCTGCTCTGGCCGCCAGCCAAGCTCAACTATGCGGAACCAGATGAAGTTCCAGAAATATTGTGTAATTCTGAAAAGCTGCTTAGAGAACCCGCCGACAGACGAGGCCGCTCTGCCCCGCGTCTGCGCTTTACCTGCTCTGTCCAAAAAAACCCACTTAATTCATCCAGAAATTGCACTGACGCACTGACGACCTTAATCCTGAAAGGTCCTCAGGTTTTCTACAGGTGGAGGACCTGTCTGAGTTAGATCACTACCTCTGAACACAGCTGATTCCACTAGGCCATAGCTGGAGATGCTCTGCTAATGCTAATCCTGAGGGCCTCGCTTTCTTCTCTGGAACACAGGAACAAACCAGGAACAAGGCAAGCTAAGGAGGCCCACCTTCTTCTCTGCTAAGCAGCTAACCGTAAGGAGCCAGACGGACCCCAAGTGTCAGCGTGGGTGCACTTGTTCCAAGGTTCTAAAAGCGAGGGCGAGGAGAAGGAGGGCTGGAAAGGGGCTCCGCTCCCATTGGCTCCACACCGCAGCCTCCGGGGCAGGAAAGACAAGCGACCATTCAATTATTGACGGCCTTGTGATGAACATATGTTCCCGTCTCATGCAGGCCGATCCAGAAGAGCGGCTGTTTTCTGCATGACCTGCTTTAACAGTTGAGGGGCTGAGGACCACAGCCTGACCGGTCTGGGCTCCACTAACATCAGCCTCCTGTCACCTGTGTAGGGTGGAGCATTTCTCTTCTTTTACCAGATCATTTTTCTCACTTCTTCCTGGTCCTGGCTCCAGGGTCAGAGCCCATCGGCTCTGCTCATCTTAGCCCTGCCTTCTGCATCATCTTCTCTCCATGTCATGTTCTCCTTAAATCCTCAGCTAAGTCAGAGAGCCCTTGTCCGCCCTAGACACACCCAGGGAGGGTCTACCGAAAAGCCTACCGGAGCCTGGAGACCCGGACGTCTTCTCCACTCCCGATTCCTCCGAGAGCGAAAGCTCAGCCTCACAGTGTGTGAAGAGCAAAGAGGGATGACTGTTGGGTTGTAATTCTCATCGTCTGTCTGTGAGACCTCCTGACCTCCCTGTCGAGTGGCCCCAGGGTGCAACGCTGACCCACACACACACACACACACCCCCTCCCTGCAAATGTGTCTGATCACTCCGCTCCACTTCATCAGCTCCCAGTTAATCAATAACCATCACAGAGATGATCTATGACACAGTAATTACACGGGCCTCACAGAGAGGGAGGAGGGCGGAGCAGGAGGAGGGCGCCGCCCCTTCACCCTGGATGTCAGGACCACCGTGCCCCCTCCACTCTGCCCCTTCATAGCCCCTAAGATCTCCTCGACGAGCTATGAGGTCTGTGGAGTGGAAAATGGAAGGAGAAAATGAGCAAAAGTCAGCCAAAAAACAAGAGCAGCCTCTTGTCTTCCTCTGCTGATTTCCCTCCTTTACTTCCACGCTTGCCTCACACTCGTCAGCGCCCCCCTGTGAGAGCTTCAGGTTAGTCTTTTATAGATCGCTGGAGAAACATGCAAACAGTTGCCTGTGCATGGCAGCAGGGGCAGAAGGCCGGGGCCGCGGGCGGATAAACACCACCATGCTGCTGCTGCTGCTGCCGCACGCACACACACACATGCCCGCGCGCAGGACGCTCGGAGCTTAGCGGCTGCATCGCCCTGCAGGACCACCGGTGGAGCTCTCACACACTCGTCTGGCACTAGTACAGACAAAAGAACCATCACACAGTTCTGCAGATCATCCAGTCACACATCTAAACTTGATTTGATAAAAATAATTAGAATAATCAGTGTTTACAGCCCATGTTTGGGGTACAAACAGCATCTGTGCAGCCATAATGAGGCATCACTAAAATGGAAGCCTGATCTGCCTGCACTGATTAATAACATTTAATTCCCCCTAACGTGCAGATGCCGGCCAAATCCATGCGTGTAAGCAGCGTGTCCTGTTTTACGCCGAGGCAGAGGACGAGGCGTTTATCCCCGTGCACGCTCTCCTCATTCCGCTGGAGAAATGTCATTACGTCGGAGATCCGATTCCGGACGGCATGTCGGCCAAATGACAGGCGCGCTCCTGAACTTTGCAGCCGTCCACCAGCGCGTGCACGCGCACCCTAACACACAGGCAGCTTCATGGCATTTCTTTAAAATGCTTTTTTTGGTCCAGTGCTAGGGAGCAGAGCAGCGGGACGGAGCGCCGCACGCCCCCTGAACGCAGCACCGCGGCACAAAGCTGGCCTGTGTGAGCGCCTGTGTGAGCGCCTGTGTGAGCGCCTGTGTGAGTGCCTGTGTGAGCGCCAGCGGCCGCTAACATGAGTCAGATGACTGTGGAGGTCAAACGCCGATTTTAGTCGCGTTCTCAGACCAAGTCATATGCTGGAGGAAATTAGCTCCTGTGTGTGTGTGTGTGTGTGTGTGTGTGTGTGTGTCTGTGTGTGGACGCACGGAAAACAACAGCTTCTCTTGCTCCGGCCACAGCTGGAGAATGACGGTTTTAAAATCCCAGAATCTGTGTGCCCGTTTCCATTCACGCAGCTGACACACGCAGAAAAGGGGGCTGGTGTGAGATGAGAAAGGCAGGAAAGGACTCACCAGGCATGGCCGGAACCCCACCGAACCACCGCAGGCGGCGCAAAGAGACAACCCAGGCTGGATGAAGAAGGAGGGAGGCGGAAAAACAAAAGCAAACAATAGAAGTCAAGGAGAGAAGGAGGGGGGAGAGCCAGAGGCGGACGGATGAGGTCAGCGGCGGTTTCAGAGCTCCATGAGCGTCGCCCTCCCTCACCACTGCTGCCGCTGCTCTGGGCTTCCTCACTCCTCCGGCTCCTCTCCGCTGCTGCTTTAAGACAAGGGGTGGGGAATCAGTGCTCCTGCTCTCTCTCTCTCTCCCTCCCTTCCTCCACTCCTCTCACCGCCCTACTTCTTGTGCCGCCTCTGAAACGGGACGCGCTCACCTCCGCCTTTGCCTTCTTGCCGGGCGGATCAGATCTGAGGTACCCGGGACACAAAGCTCTCGTCTGGGGCTGCCGTGGATCTGCCTCCCCCCCTCTCTTTCTCTGTTTCCCTCCCCCGCTCTGCTCTTTTTCCCTGTGGGGGCTTCACTGCAACTCCTGTCTGTCTCTGTTGGGGGGGGAGGAGCCTGATCGCGCTGCTGTCACATGCAGGGATGTGTGGTGCAGCTTGGCTTAGCCCTGGCCCCTCCCTGCGTGCTTGTTTGGCTCCACTGGGGGGTGTGTGTGTGTGTGTGTGTGTGTGTGTGTGCTCTTTGTCCTGTGCGCTGCTGTTAATGCTGCCACCAGGACTGAGTGGTGCTCTGAGGCCGGGGCCCGAGCCCGGGGCCCAGATGAGCCCCTTGTGAGACAGAAAAGGGCTGAAACCAGGTAAAAGCCTCGAAGAAGGAGACGGTGACGCTGGGACGACGTCGGGAGCGCAGCTACACGCTCCAGCTGGGCCGACCGAGCCGGCACCAGTAGAGGGTGGTGGCGGCGGTGGGGCGTGATGGACGGGGGCGGGGCCGACAGCTCTGCCGAGCCTCTTCAAAAGAGCCGCTGATCTGCTCGCCCTGCACGTGGCTGGTGATGTCATCAAACATGACATCACTCCCAGCCTTTATTTCACCCAGGAAGCACAACCAGCCGATGGGACCGGAGGCGAGGGGGGAGGAGGAAAAGCTCCAGGAAGGAAGGAGAGTAAGGGCCCTGCAGAGTGATGGTGGCCTGAGCGCAGGCGGACATCTGAGAGGCCGCTCCAAACTCCCGATGAGATGCCGAACATGTGACCCGGACACAATCCAGCCCACAAGAGCTGCTCTCAGAGGGCAGTGTTGGAGGGTGGTCTCCACATCGGTGCGTCATCTCCAGCATTTGCTCCCGTATTTTCGAATCGCTTTGCTTCAACGTTGACTTCTGGTTTTAATCCTCCATCAGCGAGAAAACTCTTCAACATTCCTACAGCTGCAGCGAAGCCTTTCCAGTGGTTCAGGCCATGATGGTTCTGGTTCATGATAGATAAAAGAGGCCTGTTGCTCAAGTGAAACATTTTACAGGGCAAAAATGGAAGATCCTCCCATTGAATTGAATTGAACGAGTTAGCGTTTGAGTAAAGCAGGGAGTAATCGAGGGCGTTCGGAGGACCCAGCGATCCTCTGCTGAGGGGGGCTCGTAGAGCTCTCGGTATTCCAGCCATGTCCCAGCATGATCCATTACCCAGGCGGTGAATAAAAGAGAGCGAACAACGAAATACGCTCATCTGACATACAACAACGGATTCAGCTAGATTTTGGTTGTTAAGCGCAAATGCATCGTAAAATGCAGACGCTCCAGCCAGTCAGTTTGATACATGACCAGACACCTTGACCTCTTAGACCTTACAGATCATTAGGCAGCAGGAGACAACACAGGTGACATATGGTCAATTTGTACCAGGACGCCCCAGGGAGATCAAGGGCTTTTAGATCCAGGGCCTGCTGGTCCAGGGCCTGCTGGTCCAGGGCCTGCTGGTCCAGGGCCTGCTGGTCCAGGGCCTGCTGGTCCAGGGCCTGCTGGTCCAGGACCTGCTGGTCCAGGGCCTGCTGGTCCAGGACCTGCTGGTCCACCTTTATCAGTTTAACCACAACAACCCTCCATAAGCAACGGCGTGGGCCTGGGGGAGTCTTAGGAAGGAGAGGATGGAATTCAATCCTGCTCCAGAGGTGGAGGCTGCTGCTTTCAACAGCGTAATAACCACCTTTGAGTTTGATCCACAGCGAAACGGAGCAGATATATCACATTCAATGAGGACGACGTTGGGGGAGGCTGGATGGGGGTTCTCGCTTTGGGAGCAGACTGCAATCACACGGGAAGTAAGATTAAGGTTTCCATTACAGGAAGTCGATGAGGAGACGCCAATCAGCACGCAAAGATTGAGAACGCAGATTGGGTCAAGGATGCTAACAAAGTTAGCATGATAGCAGCAGGAAAGATGTATTTACCATAACTGTAAAGATCTACCGATGCTTTAAAATATCAGTTTAACTAAGTAAGAAGCTGATGTGTGAAGGAATAAAAAAGGTAGATATGAACAGGAGTTATTAATATTGCTACCTGCAGCAGGCCAGCAGAGGGCGCAGCAAATAAAAAGTTCAGAAAATAAGAGTCAAAAGCAAAAGTATCCACAGTAAACGGTTAGTGGAGGAGACTGGCGGGAGAAAACCAGGGAAAGGAGGCTTTTCCAGAACTTTCCTCTGATATCAGCACAACACGGCCATGCGAAGGACAATAAACCATACAACACCAACGATGCCGTCAACCACAGCCATCCGTCACGTCCTCACAAGGTGAAAAGCGCAGCGATGGGATGGGATGGCTGAAGCGGTTCGGCAAGAAGTAAACGAGCAAGTGATAAGTTCGGAGCGAAGGGAATGAGAGGAGGACGAGAAGAGACAGCGGGATGAAGAAGAGGAGGAGGCATGAGAGCGCTTCGGAGGGAGGAACGCGACGCTCCCCGACGGAAGGATCGGCGGTGGCGGCGATCTGACAGCTACGCCGATGCCTCATTAAACGCAGCCGCTCCGGGTTTGGGAAGGAGCGAGGGAACGCCGAGGCAGCTGAAGGTCAAAGGTCAGGCCTTCCCCCACCTGTCACTGTCGATGCTCCTGAAGCCCGGCAGGATGTGCCGGAAGCTGGAGTTGCGGTCCAGTTTGGGCTGGCTCTTGGTGCGCTTGATGGAGCCCTTCAGCCGCCGGCTGAGGAAGCCCTGAGGAAGAGACGGCGGTTAGACAGCGTCACGGAAAGTGTGTGTGTGTGTGTGTGTGTGAGAGAGAGCAGGACAATATAAATTTTGGCAATGATCTGAATCAAATTTCCCTAAAATGTCACTCTGTGAGGCCGGAATTTGTCATCTTTCATTACTCCTGAACACACGTCTCCTCGGCAACCAGCCATCTCCATGGCAACTAGCTGGCGTTGAGGGATGAAACCCCTCAGAAGTTCTGCGGACTTTGGAGAGACGCACTTGGAGCATCTGGGAGGATCGGGCCGCCTGTTTTTGATTTCCAAGCTGGGTCCTCAAACACACCCATGCAAGCTGTTGCCCCGGCTGACAGGATGAGCCTGTCGACTCGAACGGACGTGTTGCGTCAGGCCTAAAAAGGCAGCAGCGCTACGCCTGCACGTGTGTGTGTGCTTCGTCAGCAGAAATCAGCCAAACAGTTCAAATTCCTCTCTGCCCGTCTGCAGGAACCAGTCACCAAACAGAAACTGGGGCTGCAGCGCCAATGGCTGCCCACCTGTTTTTACTGACTGACTGATGGCTGTGCCCTTGCTGGCGGCCACCAGGGGGCGCCAGAGCAGAGCACTTGCCTGATGTCAACAAAGTCACATGACCCAGAGGATGGCGTGTCAGTGGCTCAATGCCCTTCGACCTTCCCTGAACCCTGGACCTTCTCTGCTCCTCTTGGTTTTTAATTCTTTGTTCACTTTTCCAAAAGGCAGCTCTAAAACGAGGAAAAGAGGCTTTTATGAGCCCATATGGCGGTTGTTACTTCACTAGCGCAGCTAAAACCCAGCTCTGGCTTCATGAAGCCAGGAAGCCTCCCGGTTTAGGTAAAAGTCTTTATATTGGGGATAAAATGAGAGATGAAAGAATAGACCAAAGGTTTTCCAGCTGTGATCAGCTAACTGCAGGAGGCTAACGGGAACCTGCTCCCTGCTGGCTTGAATGCTACATTTGTCCTTCAGATGGAGAGAATAGAAAAGAAGAGAGGGAAAACTCACAGTACTCACGGTGACGCGGAAAGGCGCGGCAGCGGCCGGCGTGGGCTCCATGGTGGGCGTGGCTTTGTCTGCGGGGCTGCCCGGCACGCTCCGGCGGCGCCCTGTCCTCTCTGGGGGGGACTCTGTGGACACAGGGAGGACGCCGAGTCGTCAAGCAGAATTTTCCAAGCAAAGTTAGTTTCATTTTACAACCCAAACCTATCAGAACACGGCAGCAACCTTTCTGTTGCTAACGCGTCATATCACAGACGTTCCTCAAAGCGGAACCCCGAGACGGAGGAGCCGGAGGGGCAGATCCAGACATGTCCGTTGGGAATGTGGCGCGGGTGCCGGCTTCGACCTGCTGGTTTGGGATGGGAGGTTCCGGGTTCTGTGGCTAACTCTGTCTCGCTCCAGATGCCTCCCAGCCTCAGGCCCAGCAGCAGCGCTGCGCCATGTTAACGTGTAATTACCCTCCTCAATTACAGGCGTCTGGAGCTAATTAGCGCGCTGTGTAATTACGGGAGGATCACGCCCCCTGTTGGGCAGAGAAAACCACCACCCTGAACTGCGCCACTCTGACAGCTTGTTTTTGTGTTGCATCCAGTTAACATTGGTGCTAAAACTCTTTCTTCTCTGCGTCGTTAGCGTCTCTAAAAACCCTTTTAATCTTGAACTAATTGGAGGAAACGGAACCACATGTTTGCCCCATCTGCAGCTTTAGCCGACACGTAGCAGCTAGCTCTAACCGCTACGCCACTTAGCATCACACGCCTAACACCGTGATGCAGTCATTAAGGAAAAAGGAAAAACTGGTGATGAAAAGGAGGAGGAGCCCAGGAAGCAGATGATTGATTCGCTCTTCCTCTCCCGAACCCTCCAGCTCGTCTCTGAACATGTTCTGGCTCGTTTCTCAGAGTGGATTCACCTCTTCTCTGCAGGAAGGAGCTAAAAACACGACTTCCTCACAGCTTTTCCTCAGTGAGCAGCAGCTCCGTGACAGGAACCACCGCTGGGATGAGGAAGATGAGTAAAAGTGCTCAGGTGTCGCCTTCCTGACCTGTCCCGACATGACAGCAGGATTCCTGACGGATGAGTCAGGGGAAAGAGCCGCGATAGCGCACAAGCGTTAACACTAGGTTTCGGTTTCAGTGAAGAAATGAATACATTTGGTTATTATCCCCCGATGAGGAAACTGCTACGTCCCAACAGGAGCAGACATAGAAAAAATAATGATATAAAAGACTTGAGGAAATCAAAATAGGGGAACTAAATGAATCGGTGATGACCAACCAGCATTAGGCCGTTGCTTCTGATGGGGAGAATGTCTGACTATGCAAGCAGATGTTTTTATTAGCCTGGAGCGACGCGGTTTATGGCCAAAGGAGCTAAGTGGAAGCAGCAACGAAAACAGGAAATTCACAAGGGTTACTGTGAGCAACTCGTTGCTGCAAATGTTTGTTTCTGTCTGCTTGAAGCTCTGGTCTGTCTGGTTGACACTTGTGCTACACCTCTGGGTGCTACATTAGCTCTAGTTAACAGACTAAACAGGCAACACAACTAGATGCCACATTTGAAAAAAGATACAACACAAAAAATATTTGTTTCTCGCTTTTAAAGAGTTTAGCTCTTCCTCACACGATAGCCCTTAATCCTGACAGGGATTAAACGGTTCAGGGATTTAAACTTATTTAAGCACAAGTGGAATCACCTGTATCCAGCTTTGCTTATGATAATAGGTGAAAGCCATAATTAGCTTTTAGCTGTGAGGATAAACACACAGAGTTTAGCCAAAACTCCATTAGCATCAAATTAGCATTGATAGTCGAGAGCTGACACAGCGTTAAAATCCAGGTTTCTGTTATCGGTCGACGCATGTTTGTGTTTCAGGACGTTTGCACCCCGAGGGCTGAAAAACACACTGAATTCTGAGGGAGAAAGAAGATCTAAACACGCACAAACATGCTGCAGGCTCGCACACAGGAAAAACCTTCTCCCAGAACATCTTCAGACAAGAGAGTGTGGCTACAGCATGATACGTTAGCGCTGACCTGTGCAGTCACAGCTGGACTTTTGACCTCTGTGAAGGGATATTTACCCAGCGCACAGATGAGGGGATGATAAAGAGGCGCTACTGCATCTCCATGGTTACCATGGAGGAAAAAAAAAAAGAGTTGGTCAACAGATGGGATCTGCTAGCGAAGTTGCTACAAAGTGGTATCAGGAGAGAGGAGCCTGGTGTTTACTTTGGCACATGCTAGCTTTTGTCCCAGGAATGCAGAGGAGGAGAAGAGTCGCGTTGGAGAAGGAAGTTTGTGTTTAGAGAGGGTGATGCGGCACTGCGACGGAGATGCATCCGACTGCAACATTTGCCCACTGGGACAAGCCTGGTGTCAATTTTCTCTTGAATAAGGCAAAAAGTTAGCTAAACTGGAAGTGAAGCTATGGTTTCGCACTTACATCGGCCACAAAGACAATCATTCCACATGAGGCATGCTTATCTGAAGCTAGTTCTATGGTTGCATGTCTTCTGGCTGCTGGTTTGATAGCGCACGTGATGATTTTTTCTTTCCCTACACTTGTTCTGTGTTGACAGGCTTTTTCAGCGTGAGCAGTCAGAAAACCTGGATATCCTTCCCTGACTTCTTCCACAGAATCTGGTTGCAAATCTGAGGCTATATTTGCGGATCAAGGAGGATTAGCCTGCACCTGTCCCCCTGTTACTTGACTCCGTCGGGGGCTCAGATGCGCTCCATTACCTGCCGTCTCCACGACGCTGCAGCCTCCAGGAATGACGGCAAAAAAGACATTAGCGTCGCTTTAGCCATTTTAACCGACATATTTGTAAAAAGGACAGAAAAATGGAAGCTTTAACTTAAATCGAGGTCTATTATGTAATTTCTCAGCCTTTTGCCTACTTTAACTAAAAATGAGAGCAAAACTGATCAAAGTTTGCAGCTGCTCAGGTCCATTAGCAAAGCCTTCGTTTAGCCAGATTAAAAGCTTCATTTTCAGGAGGGTTCGAGCGCCTCAGACATGCTTTGCAGGCAGCTCAGCTCTTCTTTAGCGCTGTGACGTTCTCCCAGTCTTTGCTCGTGTGATGTTGACGTTCCGTAGCTGCGGTTTCCCGTCAGACATCCCTTCCTCTTCCTGTATTTTAGTGTCTTTCGTTTGTTTCATCCCTGTTTCACAAAACTGAAACATCATCGGAGAGGATCTGCAGCCCTAACGGAGAGCATTGCTATCACTTATCACTGACACTATCACCATCAGCGTGTGTGTGTGTGTATGCGTGTGTGTAGCTGCTGCTTGTGATTTTTTTTGGCCAACTTTTAAACTGGGCTCAGAGACAGATAAAAGCAAACAAAAGATGGCTGGACGACTCCTGCGCAGAGCCACAGGTGATTCACAGAAAGAGAACGGCCCGACGCGGAGAAGCCAGCTGGACGGCTGTAATCAGGCGTCTCCGCTCCGGTGTTCCAGTCCGGATCCTGGGGAAATCCTTCCTCGCACGTCTGAACAACGACAGAACCACGCCGATATGGGCACAAAACAACAAACACACACACACACACACACACACAAACACACACACACACACGTGTGCAAAAGAATAACACATGAGCTCAGACAACCCTCGACTTCAAACAAGATAAGAGAGCAGAGCCACAGCAAACATTTGCCTCCAGACTAACTCCAACCCTGAAGGTACGCTGGTTTCTGCAGCGACACACCTGGAACCTTTTTGGCTAACGGCGGTTCAAACACCCCAGGAGCACCTGCGCTCTGCCCCGCGGGCGTATTTATCGCCGTAGCCTCACCGTTCCAACGCCGGCTTCGGCTCCAAACCTTGGAGCTAAAGGAGCCTAGAGCGGCCGGAGTTAAGCTAGCGGTTAGCTGCTGCTGAGAGAAGCACCTGCTGAATTTAAACAGGCAGGGCGCCGCGGAGCCATTAAAAGTTCACGCCAAAGTCTGAGGCTAGCAATGGTGCGCTAACAGCGACACCAAACTGTCATCCCACCGCTCTGAGCCAGCGCAAACACACCTGAAGACACGTCGCAATAAAACCCCCAACTGGAAAAGGGCGCCACGGCGTTGATGCTGAGGACGGTGCGGAAGGGAGTCGTTATCGCCGTGACATTATCGGTTCCTCGCACCGATGAACCAGAACGCAACATCCTGATGTTGGATGGCAGCTTGTTAGCATGTCGGGAGGAGTCACGGCGCACAGGTGAGCTAGCCGGTTAGCGCGTGAAGCGGAGGCGAAGGAGGCTTTACCCCTGCTGGCGGCCGTCCTGCTGCGGCTGCGGGAGCGGCTGCGCTGCCGACGCAGCCGCGACCTGCCCAGGAGCCTGTAGTAGTAGGAGGGTCTGGCCGAGCTTTTCCTGCCCACCGTGGCCATGGCGCTGGTGCTCCCTGGTGAGCTCCTCCTCAGTCCCCTTTGGGAACGTCCTCACACGGGTCCCGACGTGTGCTGCCGTGCACCTGGATCAGACTCTCCCTGACACCTCCGCACTGCCCAGGAGGCTCCGACTTCTGCACCTTTAAACAATCCACCCCCCTGTCGGAATGCCGCGTGTATCCTGAAAGACAGGAAAGCCGTTCCCGGAATTCCAGAGCTGCCCCTCAGAAAAGTTGCGCGCAGCGCAAATCCTTATCAGCAGCCACCGAGCGTGTGAGAGTGGAACCGGAGTGAGGGTCCGCTTTGAGCCTCAGACGACAGAAAAAGTTTGGGAGGCGTGGAAAACACGCCTGGAGCCAGGGCGGAACGGAGCCAGGCAGGCAGCGGTCACATGACCGGGACCCACTTCCCGTCAAGACCTCCAGCGTCCAGTCACAGGGAAGGTGACATCCGATACGATGGGCGGGTGCTTCACGCTGAGGTCGGAGGTAAACAAGGGTGGCATGCACCGCAGGCTCCCTGATCCAGTGGCAGGCAGTATCCTGGTTTTACCGCCGAGCCAAGTTGGAAGGACAGCCAATCAGAGGAGAGGGAAGGAGCCAGCCAATCACAGCTTCGCTCCAGAGGAAGGGGTCAGGCATATGGATGTCCCCCCCGGCCACACACACATTTACATCTTTATTGGGATGTGGGTCACACACCCAAAAACCAGGGAAAAAAACAGCACCTTTGCACCTCAACATGCCTTTAGTGACTGGTGCGTTGCTCCCCACCAAGTAGCTGGAGGGGTTTCAACAGCCCCAGCTGACCTCTGACCCTGGCTGCTGAGGAAGCTGCAGCAGCTCCAAACCCTCCGGATCAAAACCTGCGGCGATGCTGCCCCCTGCTGGACGACCGCGGAGGCACACGGCACACACAGCCTTCACACACAGATGCATCATCATCATCATCATCATCGTCGTCGACGTCACTAAACACTGCTGCAGAATTTAATTGGTGGTGCTAATGGTAATTACTACTATGGTGACCATAATAGGAATTACCATTAGCATAAAAAGCAATTACGCCTCAGCACCTGCAGACAGGTGTGTTTGGGGTTTTATTTCAGCATAACTTTTGTCTTAGGTGCATGCTGCTGCAACACTGCCTAGTTTTAGTTGCTTTTCACTTCAACAGCTGGAGCTCGTTGTTCTGTCTGTCTGACCGGCTGCTGATGCACACGGCAGCGTCCGAAACAATCCAACCGGAACAACGACAACAAACACGATCGTCTCGCTCTCAATAGAAGAAACGAGGTTGTTTGGGAAAAAACGAGTTTTTCCTGCACCGTCAGAAGGAAACCTCAGCCCTGCAGCAGTTGTGTAATGTGATTCAACATCAACAGCCATCACAATAGAATCCGGCCTTCCCAGTATGACCTTCAGCCCCACACAGAGAACCCGTCACGCAGGTCCGCCGCCTGCAAACAGGCCTTTGTAAAAGACGGCTGGAACGCGCCTCTGCTCCCGCTGCCACGGTGATGGAGCGGCGCCATCCACCCAAGGATGATTTCAATGTCATTTCTCCAGTGCCGTGGCCGCCCTCCTCGGCTCCAGACCGAAAACACGCCGAGCCGGAGAATGAAAACTTCCACTGGGAGCAGAGCTCATTAGAGCCGAGGAGGAGGCAGGCGGAGGACAGAGGGGCCAGTGTGACACTGGTGGGGGCGATTAAAGAGGAGCAAAGAGCAAAAATGTGGCAGACGGGAGAAAGAGAGGGTAAAAAACACGAGACGGCCATTAAGGATAACTTGCGGAATGATCATGTTTTGTAAAGTTCAGGCAGTGAGGGTGAGAGCTCTGTCTCCACACAAAAGATCTATTCAACCAAAAAGGGCAGCAGAATGCACAAAACTAGCTAGAAAAATGACAATAATGGAGCATCTACTGTCATCAACCCCGATTTGCTGACAAACGAACATCCAAGCTCATCCTTTTATTCTCAGATGTGTCATTAAGGCAATAAAAGTGCAGAAAACGGCAACAATTTGCGTCGAAGCCATTACGAGCTGAGTCTGGGGTTTCTGAGGCGGGGTATTATTGTCAAATGTGCTTACGGGCAGTCTGCTCGGTGGTTTTGCCCTCCGCTGCAGCGGTGGGCTCCACAGCTGACCCCAGGCCTGTCGCTGTTGTGCTCCAGCTGCTTGTCTTTTACGGCTCCAAACAGAAACGTGTCTGCCTGTTTACAGCAACAGTCAGCAACTTCTGACAACAGTCGGGCTACCCTGATGCATGCGTGAATACGCTACTGTCACACTTTCTTCTGGCCGTCGCCCTTCAGCTCAGGACGGAGGCGGATTCAAACTCGCCCCTCCAGGGCTGTCTGGGCGGTTCTGGAGGTTCTTAATGCGTTGAACAGCCGCAACAGGCTGTTCTGGTGGCACCAGGCTGTAAACAAACGGCAGAGGAAGGAGAAGAGAGCCAAGAGTCTGTCTCTATAGCAAACAGACACGGTATTACACAAGTGGGACGACCGTGTTTGACTCCCCCGGCCCTCCTTCAGCTAGCGCTAGCGCTAGCTCCAGAGCCCGGGCCAGAATCCGGCCGCGGCTGCTGAACTTTTAATACTTTAAAAGAACCCGATGTTACTGGTGCAGGAATGCGTGGAATCCAGAACAGACGCATCACCGCCGCGCCTCCCACTCAGCCACAGAGGCTCCATTGTCCCGGCAACGGCCATGTGAAACTCAAGCGGCCCGGCGGCTAACGACGAGGAGGAGATTTGGCAGCGGCGGACTAGCTAATCTGAATTACCCCGACTCTGAAGCTCCCCCATCCATTAAGCGTGGCCCTTTGATATTTGCAGACGTGCCGTGATCTTTTCCATCCCTTCATTTAATTGCGCCAGCGAAAGCGCCAGAAGGGGGGCAGGAATCGGCGTGCATGAATGCGCGCATGAGCGGTACAGACGAGTTCTTCTAAAAGAACGCAAACACGCTCTGACAATGACTCCACAAATGAGAGCGCAGCATTTAGCGCTTCGCTCCAATTCGACTCGACTCTTTCTGGAATAGTTCTGGGCGTTTCGCTGCACTTTGAACTGTATTAACTAAAACTGGCGCCAAATAGCTTAAACACAACTTATTGTGGAGCCATAATCAGTCATCCGTGTGTGTGCGTGTGTGTGTGTGTGTGTGTGTGTGTGTGTGTGTTAAGGGTGGAAGAGCAGCTATGTGACAGGACGCTAGCGAAGCAGGAACCTGGCAGCGGACCTCCTTCTCTTTCCTGTTTTCTGTTTTGTCTCGGCGTGCCGGACCACCTTCCTACATCAACGGCCTGATTTACTTCACTCCCACGGAGGAAGAGTGTGTCTGTGTCTGTGTGTGTGTGAGAGGAGACAAGCTGCCACAGAGGTTACCGACATACAGCCGCTCAGGAAAAGAGTTAAAAGAATGTGCCTCCAAAGTTTGTCATGAAAAAAAAAAGCTCCCTGTTCAGACAAGGTGGATTGTGGTGTGTGTGTGTGTGTGTGTGTGTGTGTGTGTGTGTGTGTGTGTGGAAGGGGAGCTTTCCCTCAGCCCATCGTCCTGTCATGTGTTCAGTTTGCCTATTAATCCATCTCCATGGAAGCGGCGTGTGCGCTTTGCTTGGATTGAGTACTGAGGCTGTGGTGCATAAATGATAGCCCGCTAGCGCCCGTTAGCGACCCTGTGATAGACAGAGGGAGGACAGATGAAAACGGGCATTTAATACGATGCAGATGAAACTTAAAAAGCAACAAACCCTGGAGCGGGCATTTATCAGGGGCAGCACATTTGGTGGTGGCACATTCCTATCAATAATATCCGCAAGTCTGCAGCAGGAAAGGTTGTTTACGGGCATTTACGATGAACATTTGTAACAAACTCACACACACACTTCCACCCACACACACACACACACGGCCATGTCTTTACATAAGTGAACACAGGCTTCACGTATGCAAATTTGTGTCAAAGGGCGTGAAGAATCAATGAGGAGGGCGAATGCAAACACCTTTAGTGCTACAGTAGCTAGCATAGCGCTGAGGCAGAACTGGTTTGAGAGGTCACCAAACGCTCAAGCCTGAACATCAAAGCAGCCACCAGCCAGTAAGTATTGTCCAGTCATCACACACGTCATCACATCACAAAAAATGAAAACATCACGAAAAAAATAGATCAGTGCCACATTTCCTCATTGTGTCCTGTTATAGAACATCAGTGTTTCCAGGCCCTGGCTGATGGCATCATAGATGGTTGATAACAGCCTCAACTTCCTGCTTTACTCAGCTCCCTGAAAGCCTCGTGATTGTTCTCAGTTTTTTTTTTAAAAAAAGAGTCAAACATCAAGCAGGTGTCACCCTTCCATTTTCCATCAATCCCATCAGGATAAGACAGGTCCATGTGACGCGAGTGCCGAACCAGGCTGCGAAGGCTCGAAGGAAGGCTGCTGTTTCTATCTGAGATCTACAAGCACGTCAGGGTTTGTGGCCGTTATCTCTTCACCTGCCGTGGCAACGGTTTATCACAGCGGCCAGTCAGCAAGTAGCTAATTAGTGTCTGCAGAGATCTTCACTTTCACTGAGAGCGGCGGCTCGGCCTCCACCTGAGCCGACTGGCCTCAGATCAGCAGCCTGAAAGAGCTCCGGTTGAGCCGCCTGCTTCCTTTTCTCACAAGCACAGCCACGTCTCTCATCGATGGCTATTTTTAAAGGTCTGCTTGTCCCCCGGCAACATGGCAACAAGTGCCAACGTGTCAACATGTCAAGAGGGTCTCAAGGAGAGCCGTAACCACGGTTTGGTTCGCGCCATTGACCTTTGACCTCCAGCCCCTGAGGCTGTATTTCCCGGCTGTCGACGCTGACCCGGGGTCTGCTGCCGGGCCGTACGCCGTCTTCCCTCCTCCAGCAGCTCTCATGCTCAAGGAATACCGTGATTCCCAGCCAGCGTTCCCGGTAGTCCCTCTTCTGCTGTTCGGAGGCTGCTTCCTTCCCCACAGCTGCTGTGGAGCCCCGCTTGCTCTAATAATAGGACAACAACGCCCGCCCCACGCCTGAACATACTATTAGAGGGGGAAAAAAAACAAAAAACCCAGAAGATCCATGAAAGTGGGTGATGAGTTCAGACTGATCCTCCCAGATCCGGAGCAGCGGAAAGTAAAAACTTCCTCCTGCTGCCTCCATGTGTGGCCGAAAGCCTGCAAACATGTAAACACACGTTCCGGTGGGAGTGATGACGAGGCTGCACAGGCCCCGGTGATCAGAGAGGAGAGGAGACGCCGTGATCACACCTCGGATCAGACATGGAGCCTGCTGGTGCGGGGAAACACCGCCTCCGCTCGCCAGGTTGTGGCCCCGGACGCCCGGTGAACAATGGAGGCACCAATCAGAAAACAAGAGCTGCTGGTTTTCCAATCACCCCCGGCAGATCTCCCTCTCCGCGTTTACTGGGGCCACTCTTGGCTTTTCTCTGACAGATCCGATCGAGTTGCTTCCTTGGCACTCGCGCCCCTCCGCCATTCCAGAGAGACCCGTCTCCAAACTAACGGCCCCCGCTTCCCACCAAAAAAAAAACCCCAGGAGGACTCCCCCTCTTTTTCCCTTTCCCCCCCAAACACTTCAAAGTTAAACAACAGCACATGTGTGTTAAAGGAGGAACCGCGGCTCACCTCAGACAGGACTGCGCTGCCGCGGGGAGAGCGCGCAGAAGACCATCGGCGAAGTAGACCTGGCGCAACAAGTCGGACCTCCGGGGAACTCTCCTCCCCACTCTGGCACTCCAGCTTTCTCTGTCTGGTTCAACTTCTGCGCTCATTCAGGCTCTGCTGAACTGAGTGCGTGTGTTTACGCGTCAGAGGTGCGAGCGTGTCCGGTTCCGCGGACTCCTGCGGGGGGATTTGCTGAGCGCTCCTGATTCCTCCCCTTTCTCATGCTCCGGCAGACGGAGAGGAAACGCGCTGCTCCGCGCAAACAGGGCAGGAGGGTCGCCACTTTCTTTGTCTCCCCCTCTCGCCTCCCTCGGCTCCGTCTTCCGCGGCCCCCGCGGTGATTACGCGCGAGTGTTTGCGCGCAGCGAAAGGCTGCCGAGCTCCAGCGGCGTCCACGGAGAGAGGAGGAGGAGGAGGCGGGGAGGAAAGCGAATTCCTGCCTCACTTCCAGCCAATCAGAGGCCTGGCTGCGGCTGACCAAAACCGCGGGTCCGGGCCGGGCCCCACGCCACGCTCCAGCTTTGAAGCATTAGTGGAAATCTGCAGTCTTTCTTTGCCTCCGTTCCGCCGCGTGGTGCAGATGGTCAGGGTGTTTTTTTAAACAGTGCATCTCAGACTCCCTGTTGACCTTTGGCCACTGGACCGTCCCCAACAACCACAGCGTCCATCCAGATAAAAGAAAAACAAAAGAAACGGCCCGTGGTCCACGGCGGAGGTTTATTTGCCCGTTGAAGGTTCCAAGCCTCCGTTCGCCGTTTCACCAAACCTGGGCCAGCAGCGGTCCCTCCTCCAAGAGCAGAACTCTCAAGTTTCAGTGTCTTCGGACAGACATTTGTCAAAACGAGGCATCTGTCCACAGAAACGACAGCAGATCTGGCCCTTCGCACCCCTCCTCTGCTGCCCTTCACACCAGTTCGCTCCTGGCCACGTTGCCCTTTTGCTTGTGTGTGTGGTCTCAGGGTGATAGTCTGGCCTTGTGTTACACTGCTCGCTGGTGTCACCCATCTGAACCTGATCCTCTGTCCCTCTGACAACAAAAGTTTTTTAGAGGGGGGTATTTCTAAAAAAGTAACAAAAGATCTCGCTCTGACAGCCAGAAACGCAACACTTGCTGTGTAATCTGACAATTAAATACTTGTTTGCTTATCTTCAGAATGATTGTTATCATCAGAGCAGCTATTTGTTAAAAGCTCCGAGGAGGCTGTTTAACCACCTGATCCACTTTTAAAAGCTGGAACGTCTCAAAAAAACACACAAAAATGTGTATTTCCTCATTTCCCCACAGGGAAAAGAAGACAATGGCTGTGCATGTCTGTGCACATGCTACAAGTGTCAGGAAGAAAAATGTAACATTGAGAAACGTCAGAACGTTATTGCGCTCGCAGCAAAGAGGAGACTGGATCCACGAAGGGGTTCCACACCTCTTCTGTCCATTGGAGAGAAAGCTGAAACTGTTTTTTGGCTTCGCTTTGGTGCAGATCAGTTGTCCCAGAGGGCCCGTAAAGATGCAGATGTAACAAAAGAGATGATCAGCTCGCTGCATCTGGATCACGCAGACCAAGATTAGCTTTGCTGCCGTGCGCTAAAGTCTGGGGGTGTATCGTTTCTGCCAGATTTAAGATGCCTCCACTGCTTCCAAATGCCAAAAAAAAAGTGGATTTGACGGTCGGCAGGTAGTTTTTGATTTGCATATTGCAGTTTAAAAGAAGGCTAAAGTGAATCAAGTAAATGAAAAGGCAAAAAAATGGCCTCACAAAGCTAGTAAACAGCCTCGTTTCCACTCAAGCAACTACTGTTGATCAAAAAACCCTGAAATCACCTGAGGGAGAGAGTTTCTCAGCTTCAAACCTTCCCTGAAGAAAAGTACCTAACAGAAAGCTAGGACGTTAGCTTCGAAGGGGCGCGGCCTAAAGCGGCGTTTACTCTGATTGGTGGACCACACTTGCAGCTCGTAATATTCCCAAGAATCACATATTTGGAAAATGAAGCAGCAGAGCAGAAGCTGCGTAACGCGGGCAGAAGACGAGGGGATCTACGGAAGAAGAGCCGACGGCCAAGCGTGGGACAAACGCTGAAACCAAGTCAACCAAAACATTTTCTGGAATCTGGAGGTGCGGTGGAAACACAAACCACGGAAAACACCAGGAATGTTTTTCCCCAGCCGAATAAATTCTGGGTAATCAAGTTCCTGCAAAGATGGGAGGCGAAGGAGCCAATAACAGCGATTACGCAACTGACGCTTTCACTTCTAGAGAATTAGCTGGTTAATTAGTCCTCTATTTTTCTACTTTGCGAACAGGTCAAAGCTCCTGAGCTCAGAGATGGGTGTTCGGTGTGAGCAGCCTGGAGCCTGGGGCCCACGCTGCTCGCACATATCTCTATAGAATCATTTCACTGGCCCACGCCTGCCTTTCCACCTCTCCTCTCCTCCTTCCGGGCCCAGATGAGGCCTCTGAAGGGCGTCTTTCCTCCGCGGGGATGCTTTCCTCTGGTCCTCCCTGTACTTCTGTCACATCTCAGCTTGTTCAGGCTGTCACTGGCAGCACACGCTGTTTACATTCCTCTGAGCTGCACCGGCTGAGGTTCAACCAGCACGACTGCAATGCGCGCATACGTCCTTCGGCACAGAAGGCTGAAAAGGAAAATGAGCGAAAGCAGAAACTGGAAGCTCAGAAGCTTTGAAGCGAGCGGCTCTGGTATGCAGCTCTAGAGTTACACAAAGAGCCAGGTCCCCTCCTGAGGACGGCTGGGACACGCCTCCCCTTAAATCTGTTTACGCCCGTGTCAGCGTCGTAAATCCTTCCGCCCCCGCCGCCGCTCTGTTTCTTTCTTGGACGGTGCTTGTTTGTGTGACCTGGCCTGAGACGGAGACCTGGAGACAGGTGCCAGAGGAGCTCACGCAGGGCTTTCTTTCTCCTGGCCATGGCCCTGGCCCTGGCCCTGGCCCTGGTCCTGGTCCTGGTCCTGGTCCTGGTCCTGGCTGACAAATGGACGTGTTTTCTCATTAAGATGCAGTTCCAAACACCTTGGCACCGTCTAAATTGTTGCGACTAGCGCTGCCAGGCTGTTTTGTCAAACAGTTCCCAGTCATGTTCTTCACGTTCCTCTTCATGTGCAGACCGCCACCTGCTGGGACAGCTACTGTGCTGTGAGGACACTTGGAGATGAAGGATTTTCTCTTGACACCACTAAAATCTCTTCCCCGTGGCTCCTCTCTGGTTCCAGCCTTCCAACGACTTCCCCTTCCCTGAAGCCATCCCAGATCGGGACTGCCGTGGGCCACACCCTCTGCTGGGAAAGGTAAACACTACCTTGAAACGCTGCGTGCCTTCACTTTTGGCCCCTTGCGGCTCAAAGGCAATGGCGTATCCTCCGCTTCACCTAGAGGCGCGTCTGGTTTATTTACAGCCCACACATCCCGACGTTCCAGCGCTTTATCACCTCATACGGCCGCCTTTCTCCCTCCGCCACTGTCCCTCCGTTGATTGAGGGAATCTCTCCAGGGAGGATTCCTGACAAATGGTGCCAAATGGAGCCGCGCTACTGCCACCACCACCGCTCACTGGAGTTTCCGTTTGGCTCTGCTCCCTGCAGCTGACCGGTTCCATGAACTTTTCAGGTGGCCTCTGAACCTCTGGACCTCTGATGGGCTCTGATTGTTTGCATAAAGGCTGCAAAAAGCGTGTGAGAAGGTATTTCGGCGGGTTAGGAATTTCACCGCGTCTACCGTTTGCCCACATCAGAGCAGCTTGAATTCAATATCATCAAATGCTTTGAGATGAAACGGGAAGACAACGGCTTCCGGCTCAAACCAACCGTCCCTCAATCTGATATCCGCCGGCAGCGCTTCAATCAGGACCTATTTCACACGCACGGTTTATTCCTGTTATTACCAAAGGCTGGCCTCAGGCAAATCCCATAAAATTCTTTCTAAATACAGTTTCATGCATTCTTAGCATTCCCGACAAATTATCAGTTGTGGTTGAAAACTGCAGTCAGCCGCAGATGTGAAGGCTGGAAACACACGTACACAAGCCTCAAACGCACCACGGATGCAGCCGCGCGGAATCCTTAAAGCTGATGTATAGAAGACCTGGCCCCCTGTGAGGGACCACCCAGTGGAGCTGGAACTAAATATATACCCCCACAAAGGCCGCAGCCTACAGAAATTGTCCTCCACCGTCCTGCAATTTCAGGTTCTATTTGCATCCAGCATTTTCCACTCTAATTTAGACTATTTTCCTCCTGTGTGCTGCCATTCTTATGCAAATAGAAATCCTCTTGTGTGGGCGCATGACTAAGCCTCCTGAAAGTGTGTGTGATTTTGTTCGGCCTCGATTTTCGAGTTGTTTTTTTTTTTTTTCCTTCTTCTGTCCTCCCAAACCTTCCTCTGCAGATTCGACCGTGCAAGTCAGAGACGCCGGTGAGCATTTCAATCGCACCCCGGTGTTCGTCACGCTAAAAAAAGCAATTAAATAATAATAATGACTCCAAAATAACCCCTTGTCAGTCACGCCTACAACCCACATGCTGTCAGTCGCACCTGATGTCCCTCAGCAGCCAAACTAATCCGGGAGCCCTAAACCTGTGCTGAGGCAGGACGAGCAGCACGCCGCTGCTTCTCTCTGCTCACTGACTCTGTCAGAGTCGCTAAAATTACATCATGCAGATTAGCAGCTGAGTAATGGAGATACCGAGAAATAAATATAACCTCAACAACATCAGGATTTAGTGTGTCCACCAAAATAAAAGGAGCACCCGGCTAAGCTGCTGAGGTTATGCGGTGTTAGCCGCCTCCTACAACAGCAGACAAGCGAGTGACTGTGTCCTGCTGAAGGACGAGGTGGTAACTGCGTCCAACCAAAGATGTCTCCGGCTGCCTTGTTTAGGCTGACGGTCCTGTAGCTAAACACCAACGCCCCGCGCCACCCGTCTGGGACGGCTGGCCGGATCCGGAGCGCAAGAAGAAACAATTATTTCATTTAGAGCCCTGCAGCTCACCCACGAGACCGCCTGTTCATCTGGATGAAATCTGGCCACCTTTGAAGTCAAGTCCCAAACACGGATTCACGTCAGCATGGAAAAGAGACGAAAAGGCCCTCGTTGTCCACGCAGCGTGCCAGACTGCGGAGGAAACAGCGCAGCAGCTGGTTCTGTCCTCCTCTTTTAAAAACTCCTGAGCAACAACAACAGGCTCTCAACCTTTAGCACCAAGGACAAACATACAGGAGCTGTTCTCAGGCTGCAGATAAGAACCTTTCTTTTCGCACTTCTTGCATGCTGCAGAAACCTGCAAAAAGTGTTGCTGCTATATTAGGATGGTTCTAAGATTCAAAACTCTAAAGAAAAAACCACTCAGCTTTGGAAGACACAGATGTACTACTATTCAGACAGCGTGTGTCACAGAAACACAGAGAAACAGTTATTCCCATCACTGTTTACATGATCAATAACATCACTGCATCTAATTTGTGCATGAGTTTGCCGTGTTTATGTTTTACAGCACAAACCAGAGTACCGTCCTTTTCTTTCATAGTTCTCCAGGTAGCGAAACCTGGTTTCTGGTATGAGGATCTGATGTTTACCTCAGCGGGCAGTGCTAGCCCGATTCCGTCCAAAGCCGTCAGAGACACTCCGAAGCATCTCTGAAGGACCCAGCTTGCTCTCTGTAACGAGGTTGGGTAATTTTAGGATCAGATTACAGCAGTCTGCTGTTTCAGAATGTCAGATATCTACCAGACAAGCGCGTTTGTCTGGCACTGATGCCACTCAAGGCTGTTATCATGCGGCGACGAAGAGGCTCATCAGTAAACGCTAGCTTCCCTCAGCTTCAGAGCGCCGCCATCTAACCCAAATGCACAGAGATATGCTGTAATTTGAGATTATGCTTGGCAGAATTTCAGCCTGGAGCTTGATATTGCGTTATATAAACGTCTTCACGTGACAGAGAGAGCAAACGGAGGCCTGCTAGCTGTGGGACGCGCTTCCTAAAGCAGAGTTTGATGACGTTAGGTTGTAATTGGATGATACCAGATTATTGCCTTTTCCAGCTCCACCGTTCTATTTATACTCCCCGTCCCTCGTCAGGGGTTGAGGAGTGCTGCTAAGAAGGAGTTTGCCTTTTTATTTTTTTTTGTTTTAAACTTCAGGAAGCATTCTGGAGGTAAGTGCTGTTAGCGCTTAGCAGCAGCAGACACGCCATCATCCCCTCTGTCAGCCCCGTTCCCCATCAGAGCAGACTCCCTCCGTTCCTCAGACACAGAAATGTTTTTAAGGCCTAGCTCAAGACGCCACTTTTTTTCCTCTTGCCTTTAAACTATCTAGCAAAATCTCAGCGGCTCCAAAGAGATATTTGTGGCGATGGAGGGAAAAAAAACAAAAACGGGGCATTGGAAAATGAGAGGGAAAAGACAGCGAGCGCTCTCGCCTACAGTGTTGTCCAGATCCCACTGGATTTCTGTGTCTACACAACTTTTTTTCCCTCTCCCCCTCTCTTTTCCCCCCACTCCACCGCTTTCATTCCTGCCACTCGCCTCGAACACAAACACCCGCCAACTGGGACGCGTCGAAGTGGCCGTCTGCTTCTGGAGAGAACAGCGGGACACCCACGCCCTCCGCTTGTGTCCCGCTCAGTTGTTCCATTTCAGAAGGCTCCGCACTCGGCGGTGCTCACATCTCATGCTGGGCCGGAGCGCTTCTCCATACACACATTTGGCTTTTACACACTGCTGGACTTTCTGGATCGCACAAAGTTCCTCAGAGCGAGAGTGGGCCGTGGATGTCCCACCCCTGGCCCCCGTAACCCACCCACCCAGACACTAAGGTGCTGTTCATCTGACCACACAAGCCCTAGTCAGCCACCCAGGAGCTGAGTTCCCAGTCCAGTCAGAGGCTGGGAAATCACGTGACCGACTCCCTGGTTCTTCCCGCGTATCGATCCGACGTCATCCTGCCTTTCTCTCACTCACCATGCTTTGGATCTGGATAGGCTGCGGCGTCCATGTTAAGGTCAGAGGGTGGGCAGCTCCGGGAACAAGGCGCCCATGTCCTGGAGCCAAACTTCCTACGGCGGTCGCGACAGCTAAACAACTCTGCTGCCACGGCCGCTCTGCTCTGCTCTGTCCGCCTGTCTGTCCGCCCGCCTGTCCGGTCAGAGGTGCCGGCTCAGGTCTGGCCCCGGCAGCCTGTCAGCTCCGTCCTGGACCGCTGCATTACATCTGTCTGAATGAGCGCCTCAGAGCGAGAGAGCACAACCGCAGCACGCAGGAGGGAGGAGAGAGAGAGAGAGAGAGGGGGAGAGAGAGAGAGAAGCAGAGAGGAACTGTTTCCATTTTAAGAGAGGGCTAAGTGGAAGGGGGTGAGGCTTGGTTGGATGCCTCCACGTTGATCAGGTTTACACCCAGAGCGGGATTTCATCACCATCATAATAAACATTAATGAAAAAAACCATCTAAAGCCTAAAAAGAGTTAGGAATGGCTTTAGGAATGTCCTGCTGGTCTACGCGGAAATGCAGTCCTGTGTACTTTCCATGAAGGAATATTTGATAAACAGACTCAGGCGACGCTAGACAAGCACGAAGGACAGAGGATGTTGGAACACGTGGCCCCTGCTTGGGTGGGTTTAGTCTGAGCCTCTCTGACGAAGGTGAGGAGATAAAGTTGAAGAAGAGGCCGATAAAGATGGAGAAGACGGAGCCGGAGGAGACGCCGCTCTGACCAGTCGCGTGAACCCCCGCCGGCCCCACATGCCCCATTCAACAGCAACGCTCCTCCTCCTCCTCTGGGGCGTCAGGACCAGATGAAGACCGTTTCTAATCTCAGCAGTCGGAGGTTCTGTCATCTGAGGCTACTTGAGTTCATCTCTCAGAGACAAAAACAGGTCAATAATTTAGAGGTGTGCTGCCTGCTCGGACGAGTGTGTGAGGCAGGAGGACAGCCGAAGACGTCCGTCTCACCATGTGTGTGAGAGCGGAGATGAGCTGTCATAAATTAGACATCACAGGGAATATTCAAGCCCTCAACATCCACCCGAGGATCTATTTTGGCTACGAGTTATGGAAAATTCTCTTCCACAGCCTTTGGTCATTTAAAATTTAATCCTGTTGCAAGTGTTACGGCTGGAGTGAGAACAGAGACAGCAAACGCTGATAAATAGGGCAGAACAAGCCCCAAACTGCCCAAAAAAAGCAAATCAAAACAAAAGGTGAACTAAAAAAAAGGAGAAAAAGAAGAATCCCTGTGAAAATGAAGCGCGGCTGTCGAGGTGGGAGCGGCGGCGCTCTCCATCTTGGCGCCAGTGCCAAATTCTCATCGAGTTCAAAAGAACGGGGAAAGCGAGAGCTGACAATCGAGTCAAAAGATGAAACGGGACGAGGGAGCTCTCGGATTGGCTGAGGATTCCTATTCATCCGCGTGGAGCTTTGATTTGCTGGAATCTTTGTTCCAGTCCGCGTTGCACAAGGGCGAGAGCGGCGCTGGTGCTGCCGCAGAGGGAAAAAAGGGCCGGTGGTCCAGCGGAGACGCCGCCCGGTGGGTCGTGTCTGCTGGACCAGGTGGGAGCTGGTCGGAGGGGAAACTGCAGCCTGGAAACGCATCAGAAACCATCTTCCGCAGTCAGCGTGGAAAAGTTTCAGATGCTGCTGGCAGGGTTGCAAAGGTACCCTGCAATTAGCGAAGACGCTAGCAGACTGTTGTTTGGGTTCTTTTTCCTCTCCCTTCTCTTTTCACCTCAGAAAAACAAACCTAATCACAGAGCCGGCAGAATGATGGTGCTCTTTAACATCAGCAGCTATGAATACCAAATCAGACTGCAAACGCCGGAAAAATCTCTTTCTGCATTCTTAATGACTGTATTTGTGGTTGGACTATAAAAATGCTTTGAATGTTGAAGGAAAAGTGCATTTTAATTGCTAACTAATGACATTTAAGTGGGCACTGGTTCTCGAAACCTGACCCTAATCCAAACCAATCACGCTATTTTAACAACTGCAACCCACTGATTTAAAGATAGGTCATATTGCATTCCAGTTGAAAACCTAGCAACAGTAACCGTGGGTTACAAAAACTTGAATGTCAAACCTCAAAGCCCACTTCTTGTTCTCGTTTCTCCCACAAATCCTGCCTGTGTGTTTTGACTCTGCAGAGTCTGTAACAGCACCAAACCTGCAGACACGAACTGGTTCAAGCTAATTAGTAAAAGTAAAAGGATGACAGAGGTTTCAAACTGACAACGTGATAAAGTGGGGCTCAGATGCTGGAGGTTAGACGCAGATCCTCCGCCATCACAGCTTTAGGAAGTTTGGAAACGACAAGAGCGCCGCCTGGCGGACAAACGCTGGAATAAGGAGAAATTCCACGTTTCTAGCAGCAAGATCGATTTGTTGTGTAGGTAAAACCAAAGCTAATAAAATGCCTCCACGATCTCCAGATCTCTCAAGTTTTAATTTGTTGTTCATTATGCATTTTTGTGTATTTTAGGCAGGTCCTGGAAGTCTTTAGAAATCGATCATTGTACTTCTGGCTCAGCTTTAAAGGTAGGTCTTTCATTAAAATGAGGTGAGGACGGGGATGAGGAGCCTCAGGGGAGAATTTCAAACAGGCAGTGTAAAAGAGGGACGATCAGGAGAACCGAAAGTCAGAGCACCACAAAGAAACCTTCCTGTTGTGTGCACCACTGCAGGGACGTGTCCTCGGGCTACTCACCGCTCTCTGTGGACAGCTGCTGGTGGAATTCTGGGAACTGCGCCTCCACCGGAACGCTGATGGTGCGTCGCAGGAGATGGGCCCTCCGAGACGCGACGCACCTGTCCTGCAAAAGCGAGGGGCGGACCTGCTGGGGAGGAGAAGAGACACGAATGAGACGGCGGAGGAGCCGACGGGTTCGGACAAAAGTGGATCCACGGTGAGAAGACAGAGCACGGAAGGAGAATGGGAGCTCACGGGAAGGGGGGGGGGGGGGTGTAGTGGTTGCTGATGAGAAGACAAAGGTCACGTACGGGCCTTATCTCTGACCTGTGCCCATTCTTCTCACCGGCGCCGGCCCAATGGAGCACAATAGCTGCTGATAAACGAGGATGCAACCGAACGGACATTAGCCATGCATCAGCCCGTGTCGCCTCATATCTCCCTGTAGCGAGCAAACGTTTGGCTGCAAGATTAACGAAGGCGAGAAGACAAGGAGGTGCCCGGCGAAGACAAGAAGAAAGGAGAAGGGTCCGATAATGACTTATCGAACGTCCGCAGCTCTCGGCCGTCGTCCCCGTGAGCCTCTGCAAGTGACACAGTAATACTCAAGGACCAAGAGTGACTGCAGCAAATGAAAGGGTCCCACACGGCCAGCGCGCATCACAGCTGCCACCAAGAGAAGAATCTTCCTTTACGCGTTTCATCATTCGTCTGTGCTGCAAGGGCCAGATGCTCTGAAACGGTGAGGGAAACGGCCGTGTTGATGGGGTGGGGACGCCTGCACATGCGCGCTGGACGGGCTGGAGAAGCGTGTCAAGACTGGAGCTTGATTGTGTAGATTTATTAGGGGGTGTAAAATAAGCTGGTGCATAAGAGAAGAGCAGGCAGAGGATGGGGGAGGTGGAGGCACGCTGAGAGACCGCTGAGCTGGAAGCAGAAGAAGAAAAATGGTCCACAAATACCTGACAAAAGCAAATATCACTGGCTCCAAGCTTGAAAAGCAAGCGCAACTCTGTATGCGAGTTTAAATCTGCTTTCAGCCGTCCGAGCCGAGGCGGCTGCGGGGTACCACCCACCTGTCCGGAGCCTCCGCTGGTACCTGTCAATCAAGAGTGGGTCCAGGGGTCGGCGTCCCCGCCCTAGCATGGTGTGAGCACACTCTGAGCACCGGCACCCTTTACGCAAGTCCCTTTGTCATTTAAACATCCGATCCCTCTCTTTTTACATTCCTTCCTCACACACACTAATCAAAACCTCACACTTTGGCCAGAACACTTTTCCCGTGTCAAAACTTCCAAAGCAGCGGAGCAGAAGCGTTTTCTACCCTGGCGTTCTTTCAAGGACACATCTAAAGCTCCATCACACCCAGTAAGACGGAGACGGACGGACAGGAGTCAAAGACGGCGCTCTCGGCTCTCACCGCCTCCTCCTCCCCACCCAGGAGCCGCATCTGGCTGTCGGCGAGCATCAAGTACTTGGGGTTCCAGGCGACCTGCTCCTGGTACGAGTGTCCGCGCCACACCCAGGGCCCCGGCGCACACCTCCGGGCTCTGGGAAAAAAGACAAAAACAACACTAAAACAATGAAACGGTCATCAGAAACAGCCACAACAAGCAGCCTGAGAAAACGTAGACCTTCCGTTCCTAACCCTACATCAGCCGGAGGACATGATCGGACTGGCCCACGCGGGCTGAATGCCGAGGCCTGAACTACCGTCTGCGTCCAGGTAGATCGGCCATTCTCCCGAAAACAGCTGGTGCTGCTGCAGCGGAACATCTGCCTGCCCAGCTTCCTGCAGGCACGTCCTAGCAGGCGTTTTCCTGATAAAATTAGCACAGCTTGGAGTCTGTTTCAGAGAAAGAAGAGAGGGCGGCAGGGTGCCGTTGACTGACACCGTAAATCCGGCTTCATTCCCTTCATTACGGCTGCGGAGGTGAGATCCGTCTCCGAAGATGAGCTCAGTCACCTCCTGGTGTAAAGCTGTCAAACAAGGTAGCTCCTCAGCTCCGCTAATCATAGAAACTAAGGCGTGCGTTGTATTTCCCGGGCAGATATTTGTTGACAGGGTTCATGGACTGTGGCTGGCGGCGGAGCCAAGGTCCACCCGCAGAAGTGATGTGAAATGTATGGATTTTCCTCTCCTCCCAAGGCCTTGCTGGTTCATTAACCAGGGCTGCGGCAGCTCCGTGTTCTACTGTCAGACTCTGAGGCAGGAGACGAGGAGAAGCCCACGCGAAGCCTACAAAGCCTTGCATGCCCGCACACGTGCGCACCGGCGTGCTCTGCCGGCTCAATGGTGGAGCTTCTGGAAGTGGACCTGGGTGTGGGCCATCACCTTCACGGTCAGTCACATGGACCAGGACGGACCTGACAGGTTGGTGGTTCCACGCCACGCAGCTGAGTGTCTGTCTTCACATATATTTCCCTTTTGAGGCGTCTTATTAAACTTCTACATTCAATTATAGGACAGTTACATAATCAAGCAGATTGCACAAAAAGGAGAAGAAACCACAGGCTGAATGCTTTGTGCTAGTTTATGCATAAATTGATGGTGATGCCTATAAGTGTGTCACACAGCGCTCCCAAACTAGCTTCATCTGTCACAGAATTCATGGTTGTTGTGTTAATTCTCTTATCCAAAATTCATGCAGCTTAAGTGTCTGAATGAAGTCAGTCACGGCAGCAGTAGCGTTGTAGCCATGGCATTTCAGAAAGGCACCATCACCATCGCCTTTCCTGACAACCCTGTTGACATTTGAGCGGCAGTAGCACGGATTTAACAGAAATCCAGCAGGGTGGGTTCGGAAAAACATTGTTTTACTGCATCCAGGAACACAGGAGTGAAACTGCAGCCTGCCCTGTTGAGTGACGCACAAACAACAAGTAAAAAAGAAGCATGTAGGTTTGCCCAGTGCTCAAGTACTGTTGTTCTTCCCGGGATATTTTAGTGTCTCCTAGATTTCATCTTGTCAAAATATCGACGAGCCACCACAGAACAGCACTTACACTCCCACTGAATATGGATTCCAAACTCTGCAGCTCACAGCGTTGACCCCAGATTTAATTATAGGCCAACAAATACTGAAAGCATGGTCTATGAATTTATGCATTTTCTAGTCAGTTCAATGATTTTGCGCAGGAAAGTTTTCAGAACTCTTTGAAAAGGTTATGCAGTAGCAGATGTATGTCATGTTCAAAATAAATTAAACACAATATAATAAATGGGCATTTCCACATCAGTGTAGATGTAATATGTCTGTACTTTACATTTGATATTTTATTTATGAAACTTAAAACACAATTTTTTGGTTAGCTGAGGTTCTTCAAGAGTATGTAAGTCAGAGGCCGATGCTGGTACTACATTCACAGTCAGCGCTTGGTATCCCTCCGCCTCCCCCAAAGGACAGGTTGCCAGTTAGGATGCCAGTTAGGTTGCCAGGTCCAGCAAGAACGTCTATAACAAGATGCTACCCACGATTAAGTTTATCATCGATTGATTTCGTGCTAAGAGGAAACTTGCATAACGCCAATCTGCTGTAAGGAACATGTTAAATGTCTGTGCCAACACTGAGTAGAAAAAAGTTACCCCACTGACCTGAATCTGACCTGTCCGGAAAAAAATAGCAATTACGGTGCCGGTCCTTAAATACTTCTTCGGTTTCAACTGTCTTCATCATTCGGGTACACAGATCCTCGTTCTGTTTCAAACTTCACGGCGTATTTGGGACTCATGCCGAAGCTTTTTAGGTTTAATAACGCCAGACGTTGTTAGCAGCAGCTCGGTGAAAACCGGTAACCTGGTTGCTAACACTTCTGACTTCGTGATTGGGCGATTGACGGTCGGTGGGCGGAGCTACAGACCACAACACAAAATAACGTCATACAAGTATTTGAAATTAACATGATTTCCTAATGCCTGGTGACATATGAGGGCTATTTTAGTTTTACTTTAAATACATTTTTGCGTCCTGCTACATACATAAAGCTACAGGTGGATCTGTGATGGCAACGTTAAACACACCCATGCACATATACAGTGATGATATTTTCACAATCGCCTCTACACTCTTTGCACAAGCATATATTTGCACCATTCTGATGGTGCTTACATATGTCACACTGACAAGGGCGACCGTCTTCATTTTCTCTGCACAAGGTCCTGGCAAAGCTGCTCCCGGTCGCAGCTAGATGAGGACGAATTGGAACTACTTCTGATGCCAGAAATGGGACTGGTGCCATGGCCTATTTCATTAGCTGTAAATTTCATGCTGCTGTCCAAAAATCTGCATTATTCCCATGCGCTCTAGTTTTCTGCATGATGTGATGCAACCAATAAGGAGGAAGATGTTTCAGATATGAGGCTGGTTTATGACAGCAACGCTGGTTGCTCTCATCGCAACCCACTGACGGTGGTATGATCTGTGAATAGTGAATAAATTGCACATGGTTACGTGCTGCTCTAAAGAAGCTTTAACAGATTTAGTGGATTTCCTGTGCTGAAGTTGGAGAAAACCATCTTCTTTTCTCCCCAGAAACAGCTAAGGTCACGATCGCTGACCTACCACCAGGAGGGTTTAGAGCTGTGGACGCTGATGCCGGTGCTTCATCCCTCCCGCTTGGCCTTTAGCGAGCGAGGAAGAGATCTCGAAGATAAGCGATCCACTCACGAAGGCATTCAAACTCCTGAATTAGCCGCCAGCATGAAGAGCTTCAGGTATTATTGAATAACAGATCGACATATTCTGACCTCCGTTTTCTCCATGTTGTATCAAACAGCGCGTGATAAGATGATTCACACAACATCGGGGTATTAAGAAGTAATTAAGGCAGCACCGCAGCATTTTCTGTCGCTCACTGAAGAATCAGTACAATCGAACAATTTAAGAAAATGCCGAACCCTCAGATGCTTATTAAAAATACAAAGCTGCTGAAAAGCATTGTCACCATGTGGAGCAGCTGCTCAGGGCTTTTTCTACTTCTATTATTACATAAACCTGCAGTCGCCTTCTGCGCTCCAGGATATTTACAGGACGTGTAAATCATATCTCGTTAAGCGAGCGGGCTTCGGGCCGTACCAAAAAACAAAGGTGGATAAGTGCTTCAGGCTGCCAACTTCCAGGGGCCCCACAAGACCTAAGAGGCTTACAACGAAGCTTATTTTTATTCCGCAACAATGTACTAAAAATACACGCGTGAAATTGAATTGGAATGTTTTCGAATTTGTGAACATTCTCAGATGATGATGCACAGTGTCAGAATGATTTCACAAGTATAAAAAAAAAAGAAAGAAAGAATGAAATTAAACCAGTGAAGGAAGGCTGAAAAAGCAGCAGAATGTTCCTTAAAACACCCGGAACATTCCTCAGCTTAGTTGGAAACAATTGGAGCATCCTGGAATTCTCACCTGATCCCGAGCGTAAAAAGAATTTGGTGATTTTACCAAAGGGTTGGTGTTGGACACGTCGGAGAGGAAGCAGACAATTCTGAGGGAAGTCAGTGCAACAACAACGACAACAGCAGCAGCAGCATCCCTGAAACCTGACTGCTAATTTTCAACAGTGGAACACAGCTCCGTGGTAAAATGTCACCTTTAATTTGCCCTGGAGCAACCAGTTTCCTGGTGCACCAGAGTCGCCTTCATTTAGGCTTAGCCGCTGCCTACGAAAGGTCACACGTGGAACGAGATGAGAAAGTCACAGAACCCAAGAATCTGAGAGTAAACTAAAGGTGCTAACGCAGTCTGTCTGAATTAGACACACGCTCACGTTCACCATATCCCACCTCCGCTTGTGGGTGCTCACGTTAAATCATACCTACAGCAAGTACCTTGATGCACCCGAAGGTCCAGAAACATCTTTTCAATGGGTCAGAAGGATCAAGGTCACACTAGCGGCCTCCACCTGAAACGGTTGTGACTTGTTGGAGTTCGAGCTTTGAGGGAGTTCCGTCCTGATCGTTCCAATCAACCGAGTCAGGCGTTGGTCTGAGGAGAGCGCTCAGGCAAGAAGGATGGTTATTGCATGTCACAGTCAGAAGACAAACTAGCGTCTCCATAGAGACCGCCAGTAAAACAATGGTTTACGCCGTGACAGCCGGACTGGATCGCGCTGCGAAACGAGATCAGGAGCAGCACAGGCGTTGTCATTGTATCTAGGTCAGAAGAAAGCAATCTTCTCGCGTCCATATGCTTCGTCACAGATGCGTCGGTAACAGGAGCTGCTTCACCTCAATTCCACCCCCCACCGCCACCACCCCCCCTTCACAACACCAGCATATGGAAAAGGGGCATCTGTCCATCACCAACACCAACACTTCCTGGTGACAGCAGCGTTGGAGGGGGAGAGGAACAGAATTCAGAGAGAGAGAGAGAGAAAGCAAGACCGGGAAAAACAAAAAAAAGAGGGAGAAGAGTGAGAGGAACAGAGAAAAAGAAGAAAGCGAAGAGGAATCTATCCATAATCCATCCACACGTGCTCTTACCTGACATGGGATCAGCGGACAGGAGGCTGTCTTGCTGCTGCATCTCGGCTCCAGGAGGTGTGTGTGCGTGTGTGTGTGTGTGTCTCCACTCTCCTCGGTGGGGAGAGTGAGTGAGTGAGCGAGCGAGCACCCCTGGCCGTGTGTTTTGATGACGAAGTCAGCGTAGCAGTGAGGGGAGGGGCGGGAGAGGGGGAGCAAGCCAGCAGATCCAGGAGGAAGGTGGAGAAGAAGAACACGCTCATCAGATGGCATCACTCCTCCTTCCAGCTGCTCCCCTTTTCTGTCTTTTTTTCCTTTCTTCACGTGACTGCAGACACGTGTGGTGCAGATGGTGGTGATCGAGGCTCAGAGGTGGAGGGGATGGAGGGCTGGGAGACCAGAGAGCAGGAGGAGGTGCTGAAATCCAGAGAAAGCAATTACCCTTAGTGTCTCTGCTCACGTTCACGGGTGGAGGACACGTCGACCCTCACCTTCCCTCTGACCTTGTGACTGTTCCACGGACCACCATATACTTCTAATATGCCCTGAAATGTTTTAATTTAATTTACCACTGTAGAAATAATAGTATATGTTGGGATAAAAACACAGAAGTGCAGAATGCTTACAGCTGAAGTAGTGTAGAACTCATAAATTATAGCTGCGCTCGCGCCTCCATGTTCTCTCTGCTGCTGAACTCTGCTGGTTTGTGTTTTATTTTTTATAAAAGTTGTTTTTTTTCTATACAAGCATGGAACGCCCCTCTGCACCACTGACAGCAAGATTTATTTCACTGTGAGGGGTGGAAATGGCATATTCTACCTGATGGTAAAGCCACTTAAAGCACAAAATGATCAAATATTCTTGCTTGTGCTGAATCTCAGCCATATTGGGTCTATTAATGCTTCAAAATTACAGCGTTTATTAAATTGGCCCAAAAAAAAGCCCCTGAGCAAAAATCAGAATGACCTATTAATGAAAACGACCCTATCTGCGAAATAAACACAGGGGGTGATGCTGCGGGGGTTATTTGTTGTATCGAGACATCAGATCCAGTTTAGGAAAGCAGAAATGTTCCCAGAAAAGTGATTAGTGACTAGTAATCACAGACCCTTAATTAGCTCATGTGATGATTATTGGTGTGCTGGATCAGCCGTGCCTTTGCCGTGATCCTTCCTTTATTGAATTGCTCAGCGGGAGCGTGTTATCAGTGCCTGTTTCTTGCAGATTATCCTTCATCATCCTGCTCATTGCCACAAACCCCAGAGAATCTAATGACAAGCAGGAAAGAAATGACTCAAACATATGCCTCTATTTGCACAACTTGAATAAAATCCATAAACATTTTCTTCCCTGTGAAATTGACATTTTCGTGCAAAAGCAACCAACTGGAGTCGATTCAATGTTGCAAATCTACAATATTTTTGTCGAAACATCGCCACCTACTGTATAATCGGTGCCATTGCAGCCGTCCAATTGAGTAGCGTTCGTTTATGCTTAGTTTTATTTCTGAAGGCACAAAGGTTTCTGCACATTTGCACCATTGTGCATGTGCATATTAGGATTCCAAGCCACACCGGGACTATGTCACCATATTGGCCACTATCTGGACCTGATGGGAAGGATTATTCCAGCTCCACGGACAACAACACCCATCCGAACCGCGTCTGCACTTTCTTTGTTGGGGTTTCATACCGGAAACGTGTTTTTTTTCTTTGCAGGATGAGGCTCAGTGCATGCTTTACTTTCTCCCTTTAATGAGGTAAGCATGCATGGCTGATCTGTAAAATGACTGCACCGCTGCACGCCACATTTGCTCCAGAACAGAGAGATGCAGCAGCTGCACAATAGCCCAGCGTTTGGAGCAGAGCTTGTACTGGAGGTAGATTCAGATTCATTAAAGATGAAGAGAAGATAATGTTATATCCTAATATATAATTATATTGCAAATCAGAAGTAGCAGTGTGGCATTAATTCAAGTTTCTGTGGCATCACAACCCAAAATTCACAGATAACATTTTCCCGGCCTTTGACTGCCAACCAATCAGAGGCCAGGGTTTCACGAGAAGCTCTTTGAAAGGCCGAAATCAAGCATTCAACATAACATCAGGGGATTTAGAGCACAAACACAGTCAAAACCATTTCTGACTCTGGTTGTGTCCCCTCTGTCCAAAGCTGCTGAAAACAGCCGGCGTCCACCTGGCTGAGGGTCCTCGCTGGGGTCCGTGCCGAGGTGGGCTGGCATCAGTCATCCGGAACGGCTTCGTCCATCCACCTCATGTAGGCCAGGCTACCGTCCTGCACGGTCAGGCTGAGCACCTCTGGGTTGGCGTACGGGTGGATAGACCTTGAAGGGACACAGGCCAAACAAGTCAGAGGTCTTTGGCAGGGAAGCTGCTGGTGCGTCTGTCAACAGCAGGCAGTTCAAGAGCATTATTAAAAGTCCCAAAAAAAAGACCGCAAGGCCTCCAATGTAACAAGTTTAACAGGAACGTCTCACAGCTGGAAATAAGGCCGAGACCTTGTTTTCTGGGGTATTAGAGATGGATAAAGGCCCCCGATAAAACCATTTATTAATGTCTCCAACATCTTTCTGCAGCTGTAATCTCGAGCGTGACCTCCGGCTGCCTGGTACATCTGCAGCTGAACTCATAAACGCGGCTCTCTACGGAAGGCCAGGCTCCCCTGGGTCCGCTGGTGACACAGCCAGACCTTCCCCCGGGTCCTAATCTAATTCACGGAACGATAGAATCGCTTGTTTTGTAAATCTATTCTAAAACGCAAGAACACAGCAGTGAGCAGAGGAAGAGTTCCATTTGTTTAATCCTCCGTAGGAGTGAAAGTAAAGTCTGGATAATGTTGGATAAACCAGCTTCTAGGTCTCAGTTCAAAGGTCGACTCTGAATTTAGTACCAAAAAGATGTGAAAACGGGTCGTTTTTTTTGCTCTGGGAAGCCAGAATTCCGTAAAAAGAACCTCTCACCTCACGCAGTCGGTGACCTGCTGGACCCTGGAGGTCTTTGTTTTCACCAGCTGCAACAACAGTCACATCTCACAACTCTGCTCTGGCGCCTTGGTAACAACCGCTCTGAGCTCACCATCAGGGTTTCGCTGGCGTCCTGGATTTCTCCCTTCCAGTAGAACCTGCAGGGACCACAGAGCGGCCGTCAACAGCGATCCGCCCTGACTGGCGATGCTGTCGGGTGCAAACGTGGACGTTTCCAAGGTGTTCTCAAGCTTAACATCTCATTTTCCCACCGCGAAGCGAATTCAAGCACATTCTCTATTTTTGGGTTACAACCTTTTCTTCTCCCTTAACGCTCTCGAGGTTACGCAATAACGGCAAAGCTAATCGGTGCATGCAAACGCAGCCGTGCGGAACGCCCGGCCGCCGCTCAATAGTGGCGGAAAAACAGATGGAAAGTGTTGAATGGCGCCATAACGAATGACCTTGTGGCAGAGAGAGAGAGAAAGAAAAGAGGAAAAGAAGCACATTCTCATGTTTATGCGAAGCACTCTGGAATGTGTGTGTGTGTGTGTGTGTGTGTGTGTGTGTGTGTGTGTGTGTGTGTGCAAGGTTGTCTTCATTTACATTGTGGCGGTCCGAGACAGAATGTTAACGCTGGCTGCCAGCCGCCTTTCCATGATGGCCCTGGAAAGCAAGGACAGAGTGGCGGTGGGAGAGGGGGGATCGGGGGGGGGGGGACAGAAGAGAGGGAGGGGACGTGACAGACCAGAAGAGACACTTAGAAACTATTTACTGTGGCATTTTGCAGGAAATGACTTTTTAAACCCTATTTGTGGCGGGACGGAATTTGGTGAAAGCAGCACGATCAGCATCAGTTTAATCATCATATTCTAGTTTACGGCCTAATCCTGACAATTCCAACGTTTCTTAATAACTTGTTTGCACTTTAGATTAAAATTTGATTAAAATTCTAAGAAAAAAATAAATAAGACGTAAATTGGTAATACAATTAGCAACGTTCTTCCTTTTTTTTTTCTCCGAGTGAATCCTGAGATGCTGGTTTAAAATGAGTGTTAGGATAACAATAAAGATGTTTTCGGTCTCTAATAAACGACTGGAATTGTTAGACGTTGCAGTCAAGTTTATAAAATGCTATTTCAAGAATACTAGTAGAAAAAGGGGACAATCAAAGCTAGTAGCCAAGTGCTTGAAAAGAGGATCTATCGCCCCAGTCCTTTCCACTTTCACAGGTAAATAACGAATTCTCATCCAGGCGAGGATGATTACCTCCACCTCTTCAGAACCAGGGTGGCTTTCCCACCAGGATCTGAACACGCCTGTTCCTGTTCTGGGGGCTAGACTCTGCTGTGGTTCTGCTGCGTACCTGCCGATGTCCTTGGCTGCCTGCTCGTTGGGGCTGTTGACCAGCAGGACAGAATGGTGTCCCGGGACGTAGCTGCCCGTGAAGGCTGAATGGAGCCGGACCCCGATGGCCCACAATCCAGGGTACAAGGACACGGACAGGACCAGGAGCTGTTAGGAGAGGCAAACTCAGAGCGGGCTGATGTTCTGCTGCTGACATGTCTCATAAATGGTTGGTACATTTGCAGCTGGAATGACTGAATTTAATTACCAGCCTCCCTCCTAAGCAGAGGATTGCCATGTTTGGACTGGATTCAGTATTATCCTCTTATTATTTGGCGTTGTCAGCCGCTGATCAGTAAGCAGCAGCCTCAGTTAGGACCATCAGCAGTTTTAATCTGTCCTACTTTTGCGCAACATGGTTCTGCTCCAGCCACATCAGCATTCAGCGGAGATTTAATTAGCGTTTTACAAATCAAAACACTGAAATGAAGCTTTAGCATCCCCTACCAAACAGGACATGATCAGCAGGAAGCGGAGCGCAGCCTCTTTCTGGCAGCGCTGGGAGAGCCCGTCCAGCCTGGCCAGGCCGGCGAACGCCATCCTCGGTCAGCGCTCGCTGAACTCTCTCAAACCTCCGGCATTCAGCGGCAGGAACAGCGCCTCCGTCATCCCGTCAACTCTGCAGCTCGGGGGAGAAAAACAATCACGGTGAAAAGTCTGGATCTTTCACACAAAAGAAAGTTTTTGACAGGTACTCACCGGTCGGACGGTCGAGCGCACGCACACACTAACGCACGCAGCGACGTAATATTCCCTCATTTGATTGGCTGCGCCTGACCTCCTGGTTCTCTAACGACCAATCAGAATATGGCGTCACTTTCGCGACCCGCCCACAGCTCCGGGCCTCGGCCATAATCGGCTTTTGTTTTTAAACTGTGGAGACAGAGCAACAAAGATTTAGAGGGGAATTATAATAGGAAAGGCACGACACCAGAAATAATACATTTCTACTTTTACAAAGACTCCTCAGCCACGAAATGATCCTCAACCATCCATCAGTTCCATGCCCACATGTACATTTCGCTGCAAATGTAAATGGCAAATATATAATTTGATATGTTACGACACATTTCTTGGTCTTTTAAAAAGGTAGAAACACTTAACATAATTTAAAGCAGGTGTCTATTAGCACTCCAAAGGTACAACAGAAGAAAGAAATAATGCAATCATTTACATGTCACCGGATTCGCTTCTTTTTTCTCAAACATTTGCGCAAAGGAAGGTTGAAGAGGAAGACTAACCACTTCCTGATCACTGATCTTGGAGTTTGGCCTGTTTTCTTGAGGCCTGCATCTCCATCTACCAGATAAGCTAAAACAAAAATAATGGAACACTAATCTGAACAGAGAAGATAAAGGTTATCTTTAAGGAAGGGTGAATTTTCACAATTAGGCTCTGTGCGTGCGTGCGTGCGTGTGTTTACATTATTACCCTTAGATGATAAAAACAAAACACATAAGTAATCAACACACAAAAACAATAAACTAAAGAGGTGTCGTTAGTTGATATGAGCAAAAGAAAATGGATAGGAGAAATAAAATATACTTTGAAACAGAAGGAGAAATAACGCTCGGTAGAACTTCTAAAAGGTGCTACACACAGTTTCTCCACTTGGCGGCGCTGTTGATTCACAAATCTTTCATCCGCCTGCCTTCAGGTTTTGAATAAATCATAGTCCAAGTTTTCATTTTGCATGTAAATATCCTTACTGAAATAAAATGTAAATTGACTGTCGCATGAGTCATCCCACAACCTTTTTTTTTTTCCCTTCTTCGCCAGTCTTGTTTACTTTGTAACCTTCTCTCCACCGCGCACCGCACAGCCCCGCCACTCTCCTTCGACAGGGGACGCTAAAGGATGATTCCTGAACCAAACCACCCTATTTCCCAGGCTGACTCCAGCTCCATTGGAGGGCCCATCAGAGAGCTCCACTAGAGCCACTTAAGCCACCGCTCCTCATCATGAAAGGCGGCAACCGAAATAGAGAAACCAAGAAAGGCAGAAAAGCTGGAGAAGGCGTTTGATCTGCCAGTTCTGGGGCAAAACTCAGAGGGGCTTTTTTCTTCCCTGAGGACCACTGCTGTGTGTGTGTCCCTTAGAAGTCTATGGTGAAAAACAGGATCATTTTTATTTCTGTCTACGCCACTTTTGTGTTTGTCGGTAATTATCACACACAGATGAGAGAGAAGCAGGGGGAAAACACAATTATCTGGCAAGAGGCACATTTGACCATCAGTCACTGGAAACCGTAACCTTGGGAAGGGAACCAAACCAAACCAAAGCAAGGCAAACAGCAGCGCAGAAAAAGAGTGGATAAAGTCAGCTGTGAATAACAGTTAACAAATGTTCGCGCTGTCTGCGCTGCTCGAGGATATCGGCGAAGTAATCCCTGCACACAGCCGTGCACCCACAGGTCAGATCAGGTCCAGATGATGGACTTTTCTGGCTGTGATTACCCCTGGAGGCAGAGACCAGACCTCCCACGGAGGTTAATTAAAGGAGTCACAGGGGCCAGTGGCGGGAAAGTGTCTTCATCGCTCCTCCAAACTGTGACGGCTCCTCCGTCCTCTATGACAGGCGCAGACATCCATCAGAGCTGATTCCCAGGCTCGCGCCGATGCCGCTCAACTCCCCGAGAGTCTGAAAACATCGAAGTTTATTTTACAGAGCCACGACTCTGACAAGTGGCAGTAAAAAAAAACCAGGAGCACACAAACGCACGGCTGCCGAGAGGTCCCCCGCCGAGGCCCCTCAGGGAACGGAACCTCTCCCCTCTCCAGGATCAGTCCAGCCTCGTCTCTCGTCATCTCGCTTTCGTTTCTTTTTGCGGGTCATCTTTTTTCTCGTATCGCCCTTCAAGACACACAAGGCTGTTTATCAGCGAGCCGCCGCGTCATTCACGTGTGTCTGTGCTGCTCAGACGTGATTGCAAAAGTCGGGGTTGTTCATTCGGTGGAAAAATAGAGACAGCAGCAGCTTTATATCCAAAAACTGCGGCCTGGTGCTTGCCTGGAGGGGACAGCTATCATGGCGGTATTACATTCCTCAAACAGCACATGAAAGAATCAACCATCATGAGTGAAAAAGCCCCCCCAGTGATCCCCGCCGTCATCTCAAGATCTGCCAGTTCTTGGAGGTAAATATGTAGTTGTGGGAGCATCTAAAACGGGAGACAAGGCCAGAGGGGGAGAGAGAGATCGGCATGATTGAGCGTTTGGGTTGATTAGGTTCGGGAGAGCCTGGAGCAGTCTGTTAGGACAAAAAAACCAAACAAACCAAAAAAAAAAACACCACAGATTTTTTTTTTTTTGTTTTCCAGATGGGTTTGGAGAGAAGAACCTGATCCAGGATGGAGGTGTAGGGGGAGGCACCTGCACCTTTGGAAAAGGAACCCCTCTCTTTCTCATTACTACACCTGCTCGGCTGAGGCGTCGGAGGTATCTCCATTGCTCCTGCTGACACAGGCAGAACCAGCTCATTCCAACTCTATTCACAGGCTAAGTGCGCCAAAATTCCGAGAAGGAAGAAGCATAATAAGTTTAGGCTCCAAGTTAGAGTGCCTGCAGGCTATAAATTGGAGGATGAACAGTTGGGAGTTGATGCAGGAGCGCGTGAGTGCACGAGTATTGGAAACTATTTGAAAAACTGAGCAAACCTGCTCTTCTTCACGTTCCAAGGTTTTTTTTTTTTATCATATATTCCACAAAACCATCTCTAAAGTTTATTTTACAGAAATGTTTTGACTTACAGCATGAATCCACATAAAGGATAGACATGCAAAACCGTAAAAAAAACCCTTCTTCTGTACCCTTTGAACAGGAAGCAGGACTATACTGGTTTCAGAGGATCAGATCTGACAGTAAATAAACGTGTAATAATCTCTACATTTACCGAGAATTACTTTTAAAAATGTGTGTGTTAACAATAACAAGAGGCCAGCACAAGAACTCAATGGTGATGCTTGTCTTCAGCGTTAGAGCCAACAGTAGGGTGGGATCGAAAAGCACTGGATGATACCTTCCAAACTAGAAGATCTTCAGTGACAGGTTGCACAGCTGGAGTTTGCAGCTGCGTGCACTGTTGTCACCGACTCAGCTGTCAATCATGACCTGGCACAAAAAACAACAACATAAAAAAAAAAAAGAGGCATCATCTAAGAAGCGTTTGTTCATGCCGTTGGATCGGCACACGTGGTTCAGATCTGGCTTTGCTCTTACTTCCACTGTTGGTTCTCCAGAGCCCGGCAAATCAATTACCTCGTTCGGATCGAGAAGGAGGGATCACTTAAGAACCGCGGGAGAGTCACGCCAGGGCCTTCGTGCGACCTTCCGAGAGGAAATCATTGCAAAAGTAGGAGTTGACTTGTGAGCCTGAGGTGATAAGAAAGCTACAGAAAGAAGAAAATGATGTGCGGGCACAGGTGTATGAGCACAAACTGATAAGGATGTTCATCATCAATAAGGATGGAACCCATCAGTGGCGCTACAGCAAACGCGTGGATCCCGAGCCATTAGGAGGCGGGCTAACCTAAAGACCTGGTCAATAGCTGGAGTGTCGTATCGACCGCTGAAGCTTGATTTGCGGCTTGATGACACAGGCGGCTGATGATGTCTAATGTTTCTATAATCAAAGGGAATCTCAGCAACATCTTCCTTAATGGACGGCTACTAAGAAGCTTTAAAGATTCACTTTTTGTTAAGGAGCTGTTCAGTCAAGTGTGTGTGTGTGTGTGTGTGTGTGTGTGGGAGAGAGTGAGAGAGAGAGAGAGGGGGAGAGAGAGGGATAGATTCCGCAATGGAGTTACAGGCGGAAGGTGGAGGGGGGGTTCTTCCAAAAGTTGCTAATTAAAGAGGGAAGGTGTATCAAAATGTTACAAATTAGTGCAGCGTCTCCAGCGGAATTAGCTCTTCCTCAGGTTGTGCGAGCAAACATATTGTATTTGCTCTGCCTATTTGTCTCTGCGTATCTGCATGCCCCTGCAGCTTTCACGTGGCTGGAAGAGTGGAGGGTTGCAGGGTTGTAGCAAATAACAATGGGAGCAAGAGCGGCTGAGATCAAACGCTTTTATTTCTGTTGTAACTGGGAAAAGGGGGCTCCTTTGGCATCCCATATGGGACCGCTGCTCCAGATTCCGATATCCATTTTCCCTTTGTATTCCTCTCTTGGCCCTTTGAAATATTTAGTGGGAGTCCCAGACTAACAATCCCTGCATTACATATACATTGAACACGGGGGAGTGTTTGCATATTTGCGACGGCTCGTCTTTCCCGCAGGACGAGAACAGGTCACATCTTTTAACTTAGCACGGTGTACATCCGGAGGGATCTCATCCCCTTGTTCCGTCCTGGCCACACATTGTTTTTTTTTTTTTTTTACCACTAAAGGCTGAGCGAGAATCTTTCCCCCACCAACTCCTTCATCTCTTTATTTTTCCATCCGTCTTAGCCCATCCCTAAAGGTTGGGCTCTCTCCCCATTCATCTACAGAAAAACTGCACAACTTTGCCTGTTAAAATGTTGATAAATGTGCTGCTAGTTCATAAAGGTCAGGCGCGGTCACGGCAACGTTCGGGCAAAAGGGGAACGGTGTCTATGGGCTATAGCCTGTAGGCTACGTCCAACAGCACAATGAAGCGTTATTTCCCAGCGGTGCTTCCTCCTTCGCAGGCTGAAAAGAGCACAAACCCAACGGAGTTCCTGCACCCTGTGATTGCAAAAATAACAACCCATTCACTCCACTGTTATTCCAAAGGCACATCTTGTAGATGAGTTCAGAAATAAACCAGCCAATGTGGATCGCATGTCAAGAGAATCGCATTCACACAAACAAGCCAACAATGTTAATTCAATGGTGAAGCATTGATAGGGTCCATTAAAGCGCCCCTTTGGGACACCCATGGCATGACTTGGGGCATGACAGTGTGTTGGAAACTTCGCAGGACTGTGAGAAGAAATCCAATCCCCGCTGCCTTCGACCAGTGTCCTGACAGGTCAGGATGTAAAGAGGGTTAATAGTGTGCTCGAGACGGCACAACTTGTTGCTGAAAAAAGAATCTATGCACTTGTCTGCTTAACTGCCTCAGATTCTGCTATATTTGATTAACTTCACACAGGCAGTTTTTCTGACTCCGAGGAATTCTTTGTTCAATTTCAGAGCATTTGTATTCCAATAGAAAGCAACCACTAGGCTAATTGACGCTATAGACTCGCAGATTGGACACGACCCTGGCAATTTACCTTAGAATAACAAGATATAGATGCAAACAAATTAGATTCTGATTAGATTTTGCAAGAGAAAAGGAAAGGTGGTGTAAACATTAATAGAGCCATTTTGAGTTTTTAAATAGCTCCTAATATGCATTAAAGCACTCACATCCAGACCTGTCGGTCAGTCTTTTTGAAGACTGATAGTAAATTATTTACAAGCCCTGTATAGGACATTAGGAAAGATATGCTTTTAGCTGGAAAACAGATCCATTAGACTGTAACTGCACGAGAAGTGGGGAGAGAAAGTACCCTTAAAAGGTTTTCCTACGATGTCTGCTGGCTTATATCAGTAAGAGGAGCAGAGAAGAAGAAACAGCAACAGCAGCGGTGATCTCCTGATAACATCCACAGCAGGTATGTGGATATTGGATGACCTCCGTGCACCCCTCCTTTTTTTCCCTTTTTAACCAGCGCAGGTTTAGTCTTGGTGGGCAAACACGTCTGGAGCACGTCTAAAAATGTGTCCTAGTCTGAACTCAGCCAGTACTTTTCGTCTGTGTGCCCACTGAAGTGTGGAGATAATCACAGCTGATTATCCGCAACAGCTGGCTGAGATGTTTGTGGTCCATTTACGGACAGAATTTACAGCACGAGGTGACCTCAAAAAAGTCTCACTTCTAAGTGCTCAACAGATTTGTTCTTAGGCTGAGATTTTCCAAACCAACCCAGATATGTTCTTGCCTTATTTCTCAAAAAAAAACCTGCGATGTAAAATGCAGGTTATATGTTTATTATAACACAAACATTTGCATTTGCAGTCTTATTAAGACTGAAAGAAACGAGTCATATAAATTTGCAGCAAACATCCGGACAAAACTCCCAAATACACTCCTGCAACATGACTCGGATTTCCTTTAACTGGGGTGAGTGAATATTTTGGTTAATCAGGCTCTACTTGGGCGAAACTCCATTTGTTGTTAATATGTCAGGTAATCAACCTGTAATTTAGGCCACATAACAAATGCATTCAAGTCTGCAGCTCTGAGTAATGAGCCCAGGATGCATTTCACACGCGAGGAAATAGCTGGGCACCAAGTACAGCGTTTGATTCATGTGTTTGGCCTACACCGAGCCCACTGGGAGTGACTTTAGAGAACCATTAGTTTGCTTGTCATTGCTAACTGCATCACACAGGAGGCTTTGGAACATCCAGAGAATATTGCTTTTCCAATTCTGCCCTCTTTTAGATATATGGAGTCCTGATATACAATAAGTCTATTGATTTCCGTTTACCATAAAAATCCTCCTGAAAACACTGCCGGCAAAGACAAACAAAATGCTGTTATGGCGTTTGTTCGCTCCCGTCCGTCAGCGTTTTATTCCAGCAGCTTTGTCTTATCACTGGTCAAAAGCTTTGGCTGACGGCGGCAGTCACACTAATAACGGCGGTGCGGAGGCGCCCTCAATAACATCACGCAGAGCTGAGAATTCCTGCCAGAGCTTATTGAAAACCAATGAGTGTGATGGTAAAAATTTGTTGCTACCTCAGCTACCATCCACACACATCATCACACAAAACTCTGACCTCGACGCCAAACTAGCAGGTGATTCCTCGCTGACAGATCTGACTGATGGACAAATCAGATTCAGGTCCACTGTCACACGCGGAACACAATCCTAAATATCAGTAGGAGATGAAATCGCAATTAAATCACCATCCCAGGAAAAATCAGTCACGACAGCAGTCCTTGACTGGCCTATAATAAGCTTTTTTATGTGCATGGGGTATAAATAGAAATGCAGTGATCTGTGAAGAAGTCCCCGAGAGAGAGCCCACGTCCTTATCTTTAGATGAAGAAACAAAAGCGATACCCAGGAGCCAATGACCGTATTGTTTTTGTGAGTTAATTCTAACATTTCAGAGTGAGGAGACAGGATTGGCTGCAGATTGAGTCGGTTTGGGGTTTCAGCAGGAGGAGAAAGTTTTATCGCCTGCATCCGTGTGATTCTATTCTTTTATATTTTGCATGCAGGCAGAATATGCACCTCCCACATACATTTTCAGCAAAGACAGATATTCTTCGAGTTTTTAAAAGGTTCAGAAGGCATTCAAATGTTTACAGTTCAAAAGACTACTGCACGCTTGAAAAACACTGCATGGCATAAAAAGATGATTGAGGCTTGTGAGAAGATAAAAACAGAAAAAAAAAGTTCTTAAAATCTGTGGAGTGCCTACTCTGATGCAACTGCAACAGCATCTGCCCTATCTGGAGGGGTGAGGAGTGGGAGCCGAAACAAGCAGTGGGAGGGGTGGCTGGGTGTCAGGGGTAATGATGAACTGCTAGAATTAAAGAAAAAGCTAACCTCTGTGTTTCAAAGTGGAGCAGAAGTAAGTCACTTTAATCAGGTGTAAGCGATTCATCGTAAGCGTGTTGGAGGATCAATGCTCTAAAAAGAATTTGCTTTGATGTGCGTTTCATGTGACATCAAAGAACACTAGCGTGTGGTGTATTAGGGGTATCAATGAATTAGCATTGATCTTAACTTCGGGAAAAACATGCTCGTCTTCGCGGGGCCGTTGTATTGTTCTAGCACAGCGGGGTGGGTGGTACTTGGCAGTCACACAACAGCGGTGGGGTGAAAGCAGTTACTGTGGTTATAACCATCGCTTTTTCATTTGTTTTCATCAGTTTTAGTCCTTATTATTGACAGGCAGGTCCGGTTTTAGGATATATACAAGTCATAAATTGACAAAGTGACACCTTCCCCTTTCTAATTACCCACACGAATGCAACCTACATCTGCGTCCTTTATGTCTGTAAAAAAAAGGTTTTAAAAAAATTACCATATCAATTTTTCTGAGTCAGAAAACCTCAAAAAGTGATGATGAAAACACAAGGATGAAAACACAGCTGCTCTCCGCATGAGCTGATATTATTGGACCAAAGACATACCATTATGAATAGTGTTTCTCAAGAGGTTAGGCTGGTATCGCTAACTTTGTTTGCCGGATTTGTGTGTCTGTGACTGATGAAAGGAACAAAACACCAAGTGCCAAAGTCCCAACTCCGTTGTGGCGCCGTAGGGAATCGTGTTGCCAAAATGAGCGCTGCTCAAAATGAACGCCGTTTCTCATTCAGTCTAACAAAAATCCATGCAGGCGCGATGGCACGCGGCTTTTTTTATGCACCACTAAAAGTAGGGGAAAAGGAAGCAGATGGCGAGGGAAGGGTGTAAGCTTAGAGGGAGCTGGAGAACTTGAACCACGGGGGACATCCAGGATCTTTTTCCCTATACGTGATACGGCTTAGCTAGAGCCACAAAACAATCAATAGCTGTAAATGGCACACAGTTCCCTCAGTGACCAGTTGAGCCAGTCGGTAGCTAGTGGAAAGGCTTGTTTTTTGCAGTTTATGTATCCATGCAGAATGTAAATAAAGTGTTTGTACCCTTTTCCTCACGCAAAAGATGCAGCTTTGGGAGCCATTTCTTGGATTGGTATTTTGCTTGAGGACATGGAGTCTGGGATCAAACCAACGACCCCTCCGCCTCTTGAGGTGTGAAAGGTGCATCTTCGCAGGCCTTTAAGCCCACTGACTTTGATGGGATGATATGTCCTGACAAGAATAAATCACCGGCATCAAAGCATCCTCACTGGCTCATGACTCTTCATTTACATCCACGTCTAGCAGGTATCGTGAAGAGGGAGGGGGGGAGCTAGCTCTTTCTCTCTTCCTTTCTTCTCTGCAGGATTAGATCAGGATCATGCCACTTTTAAAAGGCATTCATGCATGACGAACATCTTTCATCATATCTTTGGCTTTCTTTTGCTAAATCTCTTCAGCTACATAACAGAGTCATGTTGCAGTTGTGTGACCATCCCTTTACACACTATCCACGTGTCTGCTAGCTGCTCTGCACACCGCTCCACAAGGCTCCGAAGGCTCTTCCGCTTCACCGCGGCTCGCTTGGATGTAAGGCTGGGGATGTGGCTGGATAAAATCTAGGACATTTGTGTCCACACAATAAAAATTGTCTCGGTCTACAGGGAAACAGCAGCAGCTTTAGATTGGAGGAATTGATAGTCTGGTCTCCATTTCCACTGAGCAGAACAGTTTGCCGCTGCGCTTGAGGCATTTCTCTGTTTCCATTGTCAGATATAATATTCTCTTTTGCTTCTGAGGTGTCAGAAAGTGTAGACTAACATGGAATTATATACAGTATGTGAGTCTGCTAAGGTGTGCCAGCGCTCACAAATTGTAATAAAGTTAAATAACAAATTAACAAATGAGCAGGTGTTTCTGCCTTGGCCAAAAATGCCAACTAATTGATCACTGAATTAGGCTACCTGGGGTGGTAACTCAGGCTTCCCTTTGAAACCACAGCTTAATACACTAGCGTCTGGTTTGTCCGATGGAACCCACAACCTCCTCGGACGCTGTGGTCCCTTCATCAGGCCACATATTGGTTATGTCTGTTGACATTTGTCCCCCATCAGATGTGATTTTCAGATTACTGCCAGGGGACAATACAGATGTGTAAACTGGACAGATGAGAGGGCGTCGACAATCTTCTCCAAAGGCGGCCAGCAAAGCACTATTGATTTTTTTTTGGCAGGTGGATTAAGAAACTCTCTCCTTTCTCAGGAGGGACGTGTCTAAATGACTTTGTTGTAAATATGAAATACCTGTGTATGCCCGTCTCTATCGGTGTGTGTGATGGAGCGCGAGGGAATGAGAGAAAGACGCTAGAAATCTGTGACATTTGATGGTTTTCAGACATTCCTGTGACTAAACAAATGAAGCCCAGGATTTATTTGCCGTCTCAACTAATTCTGTTAGCCGATGCCTGAGCGGAGGCGGTAAAAGTCTCGCATTTTCTGATTAGGTTGAAAATATTCCAGTCCAGAATTCCACATTCCACCCCGACACACATAAAATCTATTTGAAAACCGCAGCCAAATTCAGAAAGCCTCATATATTGAATCTAATAAATTCAATTCAACTTTATTGAAATCATGTCCGGTAGAAGTTAGGATTCATTGAAAGTGGATGACGGAAGCCCAGAGTCTGACCCCTGAGCCAGCAACAGTGGTAAAAAAAAAACAAAACAAACTTTTAATCGGGAGAAAACCTTGACCAGGACCTGGTTGGGTAGAGGAGGAATAAAAGAGGAGGAGAACTTAATCTTACAACAGTGTTTAGACCAGCGATGCTGATTGAATGTGTTCTTCAGAATATATATGGAGGACACATGGTATATATGCCACTATTTATGTGACATGTTTTAAATCATGTTACATGAATAGTAAATATAGGGAGCAATTGGAAGTTTACTAGTACGCAATTACAGATACTGAATCTGTTAGTTGTTACAGTAGAATGTGATTGTCACTACTTTATGTTGTGTGCTACAGTCAGTGCAGATCAGTTTGTAGTTTCCTGCCGCTGTGACGCCTCATTATCACATCCCCCCTCCCAGCAGAGGAATCGGCTGTACCTGTGATCTCACTCCGCTGACACTATCTGCTCGGGGTCTCTGCTGATGCCTGGCAAAATGACATCCCAGATTCCTCTGCTGCACTGCCAGATAACGGCCGCGCCTGCCTCATAAAAAAGAAAATACCAAATCGCATTCTGCTAATGCCGTTAGCGGTGACAGCCGCTATCTTTTTCCCCGTTTGAGAAGTCCTGGCTTCCAAATACCAGCCGTTTGTCCAGAGAACTTCAGGAAAGAAAGCGAAAAGAAAGTGTTTTATATCTCTAGTGGAGTGAGTAAATGCCAAAGAAGCATTAAAGTTGAAACCTTGCAAAAGCAATATGAGGGGAGCTCCAGTGTAACTGAACCAGCGGCTTTAGTACACTTTTATGAACAGATATTTTTTTCTATATCATCCAGATTTCCGAGTGCCATGACAACCCTTTTTGTTGTTCAGAGGAGAAAAATAAATGAATGTGTCTAGAAAGACAGCAGGCAGAAGGATGTCTAGAGACCGCTCTGATGATTGTTCTCACAGTTGTTTGAGCGGATGCTTCCCCATCTGCACACAATCAGAAAGGTGCACTGATCTCCCCGGCCTGGCGTAATCAGCTGGACTGATACACGGCGGTGGCGGCGGTTGGGCTCCCTCATCAACAATAACAGAAGCTGCCTGGCAGTGGCCACAGGCCAGGACTTCTGGGGGTGACTTTGATCAATCCCGCCCGTTGTTCTGGGAGGACAGCGCACCGTGTGCACGTCCTTTTCTCCAGCCAGTGTCTCTCTCTGTCTTTGTAGACATGCTTGCACGTGGACGTGCGAGATGGAATAAGCACAGTTGATTGGGGAGACGCCTTTGGTGTTGTGGTTTCTATCCTGAGCCAACATCTTTTAATGTCAAATAAAAAACCCCAAAAACCTCAGGTTTGGGCTGTGGCTGCACACAAAAGATGCAGTGTGATGCTGTCTCGCATCATTTGTTAGCAGATGAGCCAGCCCGCATAACTTGCATTTAGGGTGTTATTGCCAGAATTACCAGCTCTGCAGGTGATGCACTGCAAGAGTTTATTGTGAAATACAACAAACAGGCTCACAAAAACAGACTCACATCCCTTGATCCATGTTAATACCTCCTGAAAATTTCATTTCAATCCATCTAAAATGTTTGGGGTTATTTTTGTAACAGTGTGTCAGACAGACAGACCGATAAATGCTGGATGACACATAACTTGGCGAAGGTAAATAAGGTTCAGTCCCTGATTGGCTGGTTTGTTGTTGAGAGCACTGATTGTCTCTGGTGGACCACATTCAGGACTTTGCACTGAAAACTGCTTCTTATTTAGAGGTGCATTTCTGATGTATATGCTGCATTTCTTAGGCTGCTTGCTGTCATTTCCCCCTCTAAAATATTGTTTTTACACCTGCAGGAATTTGTATCTCTCAGTGGACCCTGAGGAGAACACGTCTGCAGGACGGAGCAGACCTGCATTCATCGCCTCTCCTCCCACGTGCTGCTTTGCAGAAGGAAATGCTGGGGAGTGGAAATTTATTCAGACTGTGTTACTCTTGGGTCTCACCAGGTTCATGCCTAGAATCGGAGCAGACCAGTGGGTGTGGGAGATTTGTTGTGCAGGTGGGACACCAAGCTGGTTTTTTATGATGCACAGGAGCTGCTGTGTGTTTTTGTGCTTTTACACATGTACTTGGACATCAACAGAGACATCTAAAACTCAGATTTACCGTTTGCTGTGTGGAATGAGAAGCAAACACGGTTGTTTTGCCTGGAGGTCCTCCTGTAGTTTATACTGTGTGCTTGGAGCGTTAGAGTCAGTTCTACTCTTAATGTTGACGAATGGCTATTACCTAGGAGCCTTTGCGGCCTTATCACCCAAGACAGCTTTTGGTTGCTAATTCATACTAATTCCACCATGCTGTCAGACACAGCCTAAGACAACTTCACAAACTTGAGTGTCTCTACTGTTAGATGCATTTTTGTGTAAGTTTCCATTCAAAATAAGATTTTATGACTTTCACTTGGGCCACAAAAGACTGGAAAATAACAATTCTCCAAAACAAGCAAATAAAGCAATTGCAAGATCTCACACAGGCTTAAGCAACACAGAGAACACTGTCATCATTTCTGCAGGTTCTTTAGCATTTCTGCTGCAAAGCTTCGGAGTCACTATTAAATAAAATGTTAGCCTACGTCGAGTTGATGGATTCTCACACTAGGAAAGTTCTACTCCTACAAAGCGAAGCCGCATTAAAATTCGCCACATATCAAAAGAAGGCAAACAACGACACGCACAGAAATAAACACAGATGCTTGGAGCACTTGACAGCATTGGAAGTTCATTGCCACAGGCGTTACGCTCTGTGTGCCGTCTGATTCAGGGCTGTGGAGGGTAATTCAAAAGCCCGCCGCCCTGCTGTGATTTCTATTGCTTTGCTTTTGTTTTTTTTGTAAAAATTTGTTCCATCACTTTCTGTGCCTCTTCCATTTAAGATCAATCTGTCCGAACCTATAGCAGCTGTATTAGCAGGTTTGGGTGGAGAAGCTACACCTATCAGAGACTGGCACAACATTCTGTTGCTCTGGCATACATCTGTTCTTAGCAGGGTGAATTTGAGAAAGTTCAAACATGGATAAGATGTAAAAACCCAACAGCAAATGTGTCACTGTTAAAAGGCTGTGTGCAAACACTTGTGTTGATTTTGACAAGGTCTTTCTTTGCCTTCTGCTATAGTTACAGATCTAAACCCTAATTTGCACCTTTCATGACTGGTTGATAGCTCTCTGAAAGACGCTTTTTTTCCTTTATTGCCAGCGTGACACACTAGCGATGCACCATATGGTATGGATCTAGTGTATAAAGGTCAGAATTACCAATTAATACAGGACTGGAATGCTAAGAGTAACCACCGTTGATTAACCAGCCTTCCTGCTGACTATGATGAGAAAAACTGACTGACGCGCAGAGATTCGTATCACTGTATGGAAGCTGTACATCTAAGGTGAACATTGCTGCAGGCTAACGTTAAAGGACCCCCCCCTTCCCATTACCAGTGGAGCTGTAAAAGCTGTCAGTGCCACTCCACATTAGGCTGATTTGCAATGACTCCGATCCATCAGTGCTCAGTGTCCCTAATGATGGGTCAGATCCATCACACTCGTTTAATCGGAGATGAAAGGAAAGCGGGGAAGACGGATGACGCCATTGTGGGCTTCAGCAGGTGCTATAAAGTCACACTTATGACTCCTTCCACACCAATAAAAACCCAATTGCAATATCATCAGTGGAAGTTGTTTCGATAAATAATGATAACTAACGTATCCTCCGGAATTCACAGTTGCTCTAGCAACGCTATCTGTCAATTGTTTCCTTTTTTTGGTTGTTTTTTTTTTGTCAGTTGAACCACCAACATGGTTTAGGTCAAAGCCCCAAATGTCTGAGTGCATGAAAGTTATTATTTGCCCTCACCTCTCAACCACATCACTACTCAAATATTCTGAGCGCTAAACATTTCCAGTGAAATGGCACAGCTATGTTGGGCAGAGGCCGGCCCCCTGGGCGCTTCGAAATGCAGAGGAAGAAGAGAGCCATCCAAAATAAAAAAAGCCTCTGTAACCACTTAACTGTTACATAATCTGCAATTAACTGCCAGTTTTAAGCTACTAATTCACTTTCCGACATTCATTTTGTGTCCCTAAAGGAGGCCTGATGGGGTCCCACCACTTACCAGACCTGGGAGGCAGACACCTGAGTGGCAGAGCTAGCAGGCTAAGGTGGCAGCCCTGGAGGACCGGAAAGTTCACTGTGCAGTCAGCTGTGCAGGACGAGGGAACGTCGGCGCCGAGAGAATCAGCGATGTCGACAAGTATGGAAATAAGGTAGTGATTTGCTGTCTGACCCGAGCAATCTGTCACAGATGCCGTCCTTGCCTTCCAACACTGTGAAGGGACCTATAATAAATTGTTATTATCTTTCTTCTGATGATGTGTTTATTAAAAGCACATCTGACGTGAAAGCAAAGTTAACTTTCCTTTGGTTACGACTACATTAAGTCAACTTAACTAAACAAATAACAAATCTCCGCCTGCCCTTTTTACCAATTAACTCTTTCATAATTTGTGGGTCGCAGGCACTTTATCACATTGTTTTGAAAGGCGCTGTAATAAATATTCCTATTATTGCACACGAAGATGAAAAATGTTTGCCATTGCTTTTGATTAATGGAAAAAGTTTCAGAGATGGTTCTTGCTGTTCACTATTGCGAGTATTTTAAAATTTTCTAGTATTTTAAAACACACACACATACCTCAGACACACACACACACACACACACACACACACACACACACACATACTCACACACACAAACACACATACATAAAACACAAAGATGCGGACTGCACAAAGACTGCTGATTCTTCTGTTGGACAGAGCTGATCCCAGTGCGACAGCCAGTGCCAATGTATTAAATTTTCTGCCTTATTGCTGCTCTCTGGCCTCAGGCCAGACTTCCGTATGAAACCATACGAATTAAAATCCAGCCCCTACAAAATCCCCAACCAGCTACACAAGCTCCTGCAATCTACTGCAGGTTTGGTTCAAACAACTTTAAGAGCAAAATTGTCAATACTGAAAATAAGGTAATAGGTTCAACGACGAGGCGAGTGTATCCAATTTCAGCCGAAGTCTGAAAATTGAAATTGCCCCTCAACTTCACTTAAATGAATAATCAAATGCGATTGGATATGGAATGAAATGATAACTGAGCTACACACATGCTTGCATACACATTATACAAATGCCGGACTTGAGCACTGACACGTTTCACATCACTTTTACTTTCACATCTTAAGCATCAAAGATAGAAAGGTCAATGTCTGAAAAATCAATCTGGCACTGCTGCATTCAAGAAAAAAAAAAGCCCTTTTGGGGCAGCTATTGTAGTCGGTGTGCTCATTACTGTTGCATTTGACCTCTCAGCTGTCCACATTTGCAGATAACCTTCAGTATCACAGCTGTGGTTATTCTGAGGTACAGACACGCTAGCGTTCAGTAGCGCACACGGACCGACTGCTAAACTCCACGTGACTCATCTGTCCTGCTGCATGTAGCCGTGGCGTGACTGGAGCGTGACCTGGGCTCTTTAATAATGGCTGTTCAGACCGTGTGAACCTTTTCTGATCTGCACCTCACAGCCTCCGTTAGACTGCTGGAATGCAGCTCGTTACACTCGAAGCTCTTTGCCAACATTGCCGTTTTCTGCCGGTGGGAAGGGCGTAAATAAAATTGCAACGCTATCCCATCATTTTACTTTTTTTTTTTTTTTTAATGCAGCACCGACAAGCTTTGCTTGACGGAGAGTAGCACTTGCGGGAGCGCACGTGCAGAGCCACCTTGAGGAGAAAGGATGCGTGCAGAGAAGGAATGAGGACACTGATGTGGCACATTAAACAGCCATCGCAGCTCCTCCCAAACAGAGACGAGGAAACCGCTATGGGTAAGGTCCAAAGTCACTTTTAGTTGAGGCGTGACCAAAAACAAAATAAAACTGGGTGCTTGGAACCACAGCGCACCTCTTTCTTCATGAATAATGATGGTCTTCGAAGAAGCGATGCATGGCTAATTCAACTTTTACACATTTAATCTTAGGTCATTGGAAGTCTTTCCACTACATTGAGGAACTTGTGGCCTGTGTCTCAGCGCAGTACTGAAGGTTGTCCAAGCTCAGCCACACCAGACACACTCATGTCACAGCAGAGGTTATATATACTATAATGGTCCAGCAGCTGTTTGGATGGATGCTTCATTGGATGGATGCTTCAGATACCACCATACCAGAACTGCCAAAATTCCCGGCATTAATTGATGTATAACACTAAAGTTTTATTAAAGTCGAATTATGTGCACATAAAAACACAGGCACAGCGCTGTTTTTACTGGAGAGGAGGCAGGCCGGGGATGCCCGTCATGTTAACTCTCCTGAGAGGTGCCAAACATCAGTTGCACCTCATACGCCAGCACAGGAAGACAGAGTCCCTACAAGACTGAGAGACGCCTCCGGGGACCCTCGCAGAGAATCCAGCTGCAGTCATAAATCCCCGTCCTTTGAAAGAGCTCACTTACGGGTCTGACGGAAGACTGACGCACTTTTTGGCAAGAGAAGGAAAATTACAGCAAGGTCTTTACATCTAAGCACTTTGAAAAGCACTTGATGGTTTTCTCCTTGTCCCACCTGCTCTATTACCTCACATTCTAGAAGGAGTCCCTGCATAAAGCAGCTCATTCCTACTTTTGAATATTTTTGAGAAGCCTTTATGATCTCATATAAAACAGCCTTTATTACCGCACACACAGCCAATGGACCTTTGAAGTAAATATTCTGCAAATCCTGCAAAACAGATACGCTCTCACCTGAAGGCCACATTGATGTGCTGGTCCTGTTATCCTGTCACAAATGCCTGGATCTTATTTCTTTTTTTTTTGCGATGAAATTGTTAGCAAACTGATAGGAGCAGCTCAGGCTTAGTCTATATCCCCTCGGGAGTGTCGCGGGCTTCCTCCGGGCCAGGCCTGCCCTGGATTCAAGGTTCTGTGACGTCTTTATCAGATAGTCCCCACACCATCACCATTACCTCAGCAGGCTATATTTTATAGTTTACAGTAGGTTTGCATCTGAGCTCTGAATATCAGAGAATCTGATGTTTTCCGCCTTATCGCCAGTAGAAAAACACATTTTCTGCTGTGTTTATCTGCTGTCGGATCCCTTTTAGTCATGACCCAAAGCCTGTGAGGTGGGATTTGAGCATTTAAATCCACTGCAAAGACACTGAAAGACTGAGGGAGAAGGAAATAATTGCAGTGTGGTGGGATTGTGACAGGGACACAATCACAAGTTTTTTCTTTGTTTCTTGCATTGTTGTAATAGATATTTATTACATTTTTGTCCTGAGAAGAAGCTTGTGATGCTAGTTCTAACCATATACATACATTACAATATAACGTTTCATTTATCTTTTTTTTTTTTTTTTATTAAATTATGCAAAAGCATGTTTAAAAATATAGAACTCGCAACCAGGAATGAAGCATTTGATGCCACCCAACTGTATAATAACGCTAGTGGGCAGCTGGAGTGTGTCAGCACATGTCATTCCCCAACAGCAGCAAAACATCGAGACAACAGCAGCTCAGTCCTCACATTTCACTTTGTTGTTTGCACGTGAAATCGATTTCACTAGTAAAAAGCAATTCTATTCAAGTTTTGCCATTTCTTATTGCCTAGAAGGAACATTTTTGGAAAAGAACATTTACGATAGCAAATTGTGTGGCCTAAACATGCCCCCGAAAGCTACAGTTCCTCCTACTGACTAGAGGTTTTTTATAGGTTCCTACAGAACCTACTGGGTTATTGTTATTGACCACTAGCTCCTCACAGAATGCTCTTATAGGAGGATCTTTGTTTAATCTGAATAAGAGCTCGTCAAATGAAACCTAATCCCCTGAGTCCTCTTGGAGCTCCTGTTTTGCATTTGTGAGGTGTCATGGCTAATAAGCAGGTTCTCGGTTACTTCTCACAGCGTCTGTCAGCCACAATATTGGATGCAGAGCTCCCACAAGACCTCACTGGGATCTTTTCACGTCTTCCTCATCACCTAGTTTAATATCCTCCATCCTGTAGAGATGGTGGTCTCCTGGGAACTCTGATGCCTCTCATGACCACCAAAACCTAAAAGATGAAAGAAAACTTCCCCACTCTGCATCTCTGGTCCACAAAGCTCAGCAGAAATAAATGCGAACACCCACCGGTGAATTTCATTTCAGGACTGGCCAAATTAGCTTCTGTTTGGAACAGGAAGCTGCTGACTAGGCTGAACGGCTATTTCTCTGTTTGATCGACTGGGGTCCTGAAGATAGATTCTTGCTTTACTGTTTGTTTTTTTTGTTTTTTTTTTGTTTTGTTTTAAAATGTATTTATTTATTTTTTTTAGATGTTGGAATGTTTTGGTGCTCTTTTAAAACCCCACCTTTCTTGCCCACCATTGAACACGTTTTCTGCTCATCTTGGTACACACAATGAGAAAAAAAACCCAAAATCTAAGTATTAACCTGTCAGGATAAAGCACAGAAAGTAAAAGCATGCATAAAAATAGACAAGGATGGACAGGGAGACCAAAGAAAAATGGAAACCAGGGATGTAAAAGAATAGAAGATGATTATAAAAGGATATATTTGTGCATTTTGCATGTGCTGCAGAAACCATCAAGCGCATCTTGTATTTGTTGGCAAACCAGTATCATAAAGTACCGGTTCACCTTTTTCATTTGAAAGCATAAACAAAACTCTTGTGTCATCCTAACAAAAACATGTTTACCGACGCCAACCTTCCATTAGAGACTCTTGTGGGGCCTGCTTAGCTATTAGCCCTGTATCATGTATGCAAGGTGTCACAAGTAATGATCACTTTTTATGTAGATGTGAACCTAAATGCAACAGTACATTTCCCAGATAATGAGGCCCCCTGACAAGGAGCTCGGAGAGATTAAAACCTATTTTCACACGTATCGTCACATTGCAAAACAAAGAAAATAACCTTTGGCTGTATTATGTGGCTCTTGCCCATCAGGGAGCAGAATGTTTACACTGAGACAGGTATTTTACACAAATCTAAGCAAAATGATAGATAGGAAAATTACAAAAATATACGAACCATGAGATGTCTTTAACGGGGTTCAATTTTTTGTGGTGGTCTCCTTGCTGGGGCACGTGCAGCCGTTTGCCTCTTTAACGTGTCTTTGGTTTGGTTGTTAAGGTTGCTCACTGCTGGAGAGGCAAGGGTAAAAAAGAGGGTGGGGAAACAAGCTCAAACTGGGTATTAGAGTTTTTTATAGAACGTAACAAGGGTGTGTTCGTAACGAGGTCTGATGTTTTCCACCTGTGGTGTAGCAACCCGCCCACCCAGATGTGTGTGATTAGGGTGGTGTGTGCGATTACACTGTGTTTAAACAGCTAAAATGTGGAAATGTTGCAACAAACCAAAGAAAATCAGGCTTTGCTTCACATCAGATGTTAGAGCATTGATGTAATCTTTCAGTTTTGTCTTTGATTACTGTCATTAAAACTAGAAAGAAATTGTGACAACATGTTAGGACAGACTGCAGACAGGTCTGAAATTATAACAAGATTATACTTGCACGAGTGCGTCAATAGTATACCAGAAAATTTGGTTGATTACCTTCTTCAGGATTTTAAATCCACTAGCACATCATGCATGAAGCCAAAAAGCTGCTGCGGAGTTTAGATATTTAGATACAGTCATGTCAATGTAACAGCTGACTTCAGTGAAAAACCCCGCTGGTTCTTATTATCCTTCCTCCTCTGAGCACTCAGTCCCTACCTGTGGTTTCTAATAAAATATCCTGCAAAAATTTGTACGATTTTCTCAAATTCCCATTTCCCAGCTGATTATCGTGACTGCTGCTTCAGAGTGCTCGGCAGATGAAAAACTGGGATGAAAAAATGGGCTCATTTATTTATGCTTCTGTCAGGCAGAGCAGGGGCAAAACACCTGGATTCATTCTGGTCTGACGATTTCCTTTTCTCCTTTTGAATCGCTGCTTTAATGAAGGCGTTGATATGTTAAGAGGCAGCAACAGCGTTCGGGGCTCCAGGAGAAATTATTTCTTCTTTTAGAAACCTTCACACTTCAATCCTGCTGGGAAAAACCACTGTCTAATCAGGGAGCCGTGGAGCCAGAGCTGCTTATCAGGGTGATGAGTCCCTAATACATCACTTATAATAGGCTGGATGCCTCATTTTATAGACTATATATCTGGATTTTCAATTATCCAACATTATAATTAAGGACAGTTGACTTAAAACAAGTAATAAATCCAAGCGGTGATTAAAGTTGGCAAACTCGAGTATAACTTCATGACTTTTACAGGTGAATCTGCATGTAAACTGCACATTTCTTTTTTTAGTACCTTTTCTTGTCTCCAGGTTCAAAAGGCTGCAGTCTTTACATTTTAGCTGCTTCTGACAAACACACAACTCCAGTGTAATTATGCTGTGATTAGCAGCGCACAGCTGCCAATGCATTATGGCAAACACACAATAATTAAATGGGTAGACTCACTTGGTGCAAAATAATTTATCCACTCTGGGATGAGAAAGAAGCTGTGAAGACATTTCCCCTGTGAGGCTGCCTGCAGCAATTGTTTATATGACTGACTAATTGGACAGGTTAGAAGAAAAGCAGCCAAACTATATTTGATTTCCTATGACAGAAACATGCAGGAAAATGGCTTCAAACCGCAACAAATTTAACTCAAAGGAGAAATAAAAAGAAGGACATACAGCAATATGGTATAGAGTTTGCTTTTTTTGTATTTTTAAAATAGTCCTGTCCTACTTTTCTTTTTTGTTCATGTTTGCTTTAATTTAAGAATGTTGGTGCAAAAAAAGAGCTCAGAGACAGCGACAACGTCTCTAAAGTTGTATGTGTGTGAAACTAGCTCACCCCCCAGCTTCACCGAACTGATAACACATACTGATACCTTCAGCTCTAAGCTTTTTTTTATTAGTGTTAAATCAGTGTATAACTGCTAGTTGATACAACATTTAGTGCTCATGCGTTTACATCCTCAGAACTGATTGCACCAAAATGTCTGTGTAGGTTTGCACCAAATTTCTTGGCTAAATCAGCATGCTGACTGTGCCTCCATGCACAAGAGCTGTACCAGAGCGGAATGCTAATGCTCCCAGGACCCTAGCAATGCAGATAATTAGGCACCAAAATGCCAGATGCACACACAACGCACCCCTGCACCTGCAGGAAAGACTCAGCCCACCCAAAACCACTGATGGTAAAACAAAGTTCTTGCACTGAAACTAATTATTTTTCTTTGGTTACATGATCATGCAAGAGAAATAAAACTTCATTATTTGCTGTTGCACTGTTGTCTGGTAAAAAAAAAAGTTGATAAAAAATAGCAATAATTAAGATCTATTTACTTGCATTAAATTCATCTTGGAGGCTTTGGGTAAAATGCTTTTTAACATAATTACTGCACATTATTTTTCTACATATAACAGCTGCCAATCATCGAGAAACCTTATCTAAGGATGTGGAGATAGACAGGAATTTTAAGTAAACTCATTAAGAGATAATTAATTTCCTTTTTCCCTTGTAGTCTTCTTTTAGTGCTGAACTCATAATGCTGTTTTGTTGGTTTGCTCTTGGTGAGAACAACCGTGCTGCACTGCTGCTTCCACATTTTTTTTGTTTTTCTGCCTGACTTTTAAACCACCGGAGGCAGTCAGAGCGCTAGCAACCACTGACACCTGAAAGGCCTCTTTAGATTAAAAGTCAAGATTTGAGCAGTTGCTATAACTGGATAAATGCTGAGGTCTCTGCTGATCAAGGTCTCATTTCTTTGTTTTTTTTTTTCTTTGTTCCGATAGCAACTCAGGGAATACAAAGATGTTTCCTTGCTGGAGGTAACACACAGTCATTATTCATGCTAAACACTAATGTGCACCACGCTGCAGTCTGTCCAGCTGAGACCCATGCAAATGATTTCATTCACATTTCTGAGCAGAATGTTGTAAGCAAGCGCAAGAGAATAATGCCCATTTATAAAATGTGAATGTTTATTTAAATGTTGACAAGAACATTAAAACACAGTATCAAGATTCAGCGAAACAATCTATAGTACTTCACATAAAAAGAAAAGAAGATGGGGTTTGTTCTGCGCTGGATCTGAAAGAATGGATGAGCACAGAAGGGAGAGCAGGGGACCGAGGAGGGACAGGAGAAGAAAAGGATGCAGAGCAATAACCTGTCTGAGTGAGAAGCTGCAAGATAAAGGTGGATTTAAGACCTGTGGAGTGAGCAGGGAATTGGCAGCAGAGGCTAAGGCAATTAAAGAGGAACGCAGGTAAAAAAGAGAAAAGGATTTAGCGCCTGTGGGAGAGACCGGGAGGGCGATACATTATAATGTGGAGGAAAACCGAACTGTTTGAGCCCCTGGTTTCACTCTTTTATCCTCTCTTCCAGAACAGAAAGCAACTCTTAAGCAAACAAAAACACAGAGAGAATCTCAAACAATACTGGTCTTTACACTTACTGTAATCAACAAGGGGCAATACCATGTACAGTGACCACAATGTTCATGTCATAGTGAAGGTTTCCAAAGTAAGATCGCAGTTCCACACGGTACCAGTGGGTTGCGTCCACTTAATGGGCTCACAATCACGATAGGTAAGAGTTTGTTAAGATGTAAATCTCTCTGCATTTAACACGCAGCTGGGGATGGCGGTAAGGAGTGTCACATGACTTTCAGGGTCCTGCAGAGGCCCCCCATGTTCATTTAGCATGTGCACATACAACATTTGTTCACAAACACGCTGTACATGCACAGGCTTTTCAGCTTGGGCCCTCGCAGCCTGCACTCCCCTGAGCTTTGGTGCTGAGCGCTGATGACAGCACATCGCAGAGTCTGTCAAAGCTGCAGGAGATCCTCTCGAACATCGGCGGGGACAGAGAAGCGCCGCACAGATGCTTCGATGTCGGGAGCATTCACTGGTGCCATGCAAAGCACCAACCTTCTCCAACCATCACCCCCTTCAGCACAAGTGAAAGAAGTTGGGCCTTCTGGTGCATCCACGACTTCCTTTTTGTGCTGCAGGTTTGCATGTGCTCACTTTGCTTCTCCCCTGACCTGTGACGTAGGTCCAAACTGTTTTTCAGGTGAAAAGGGAGGAAAAAGATCTGTAAATGTCCTTTTTTAGGCAGATTCTATCTGTGTGCTTTGCGTGTGGACATAGTAGGAAAACGGCTTCACATGCTCTAAAAGTCAGACACACTGTACAGTAAAATCTACAGTCTTTTTTTTTAAAGCTTTCAGGACATCAAATTAAGATCAAATAACAAAGGACTTTCTTATTAACATAAGGAGACAAAAAGGAAAATCGCAGCACTATTTCTGTCCTTCCTAGTAAGCCATCTTCATATTTTTGGAGTTTTTTGTTTGCTTTAGGCCTCGTTTCTTTTAGCTTAAACAATGATGCAGAACATCTGCTCACACGGAAAAGACTGTGATTAACAGCATCAAAGCATATTTTACACCTTGTCACCCTTCGTTGGCACGAGAAATGTCCCAAAATTCACAAGAATCAACTGGAAAGGGGTGGGGGGTTGTTGCCGTAAGGTTGGGAGTTTAGCTGAAATGTCTACCAAAATGAAATGTGACGGAGTCTGATTTATTCGTCACTGTGTTTCCATTGGCCTCCATTAAACTGTTTCCTTTTCCCTCCTAATGACACGGACACACACGACAGGCTCTGTGATTCCATGTTAGCCCGACTGACAGAGAAAAACTGCGCTCGTTGTGCTTTCAGTTCGGTTCGGCGGTGCTCAACGTGGCGAGCCAGGCGAGACGCTCCACTGGACATGTGGCAGGAAATGGATAGTGGAGCAGAACCCATGTCTGTCCCTCTCCGTTGCAGACACAGACTCACACACCCGCATTTGCAATAACACACAAACACGCAACACAAGTGCTGGGTTACCATCTGTGAGTGCTGAATCAGTTGGCCGGTGCTCAGCTGGCAAGCAGTTCAGACAAAATGCCCAATATGCTCCCTAATGGCCTGGGCCAAATGAATGAGATCCGCTGTGGAGTCTTTCTCTTCCTCATTTTTTTTACACTTGTGAAGTTTTTCATCTGTCACTTTTGATTTACCTCAGATTGCTACTACTTCTTGCTCTTTCTGGCCTATTTCTGTTCCTCTGAATAGCAGCTCATCCCTGTTTCCTGATCAAAGATTTGGCCACAGTCTACCCCTGTCCCTACCCCACCGCTCCTTTTTTCTTAGTCGTTCGGCCTCCACTTTCTTCTTTCTTACTCCAATTTACTCCCTCCTTTCAAATTCTGGGAAATCTCTTCTATTTGGAACAAACCCCTTCAAGCACAGAAACGGGCAGAGAGACAGAACCACAATTCAAGTGACACGTAAGCACAGATGGGAGGTCAGAGGAAAATCAACAATGCGTTGTCCTGCGGCAGACTTTTTGGGGCGCCTTGTGTCGGACTGAGTCAAGCTATCCGGTCAACAGCCGAACCAGCGGGCTGGTGTGCTGTTTATGAACTGAATGCTAAAGAAAATGACGACGGCAGCATGATTCTTAGTGAAAAAGAGGTCAGAGATGGGTAATGGAAACCAGCGCGGAACAAGTCGCTGGGTAATAGAAGAAAAGGAGCAAAAATAAGATCATCTGGGGGGCAAGCCACAAAGGTCAAAGTGGTATATTTAGGTCAACAAACAAGATGAGACATGGATGCCAGCTAGCAAGAACCCAACAGAAGCTCATTTGTTTTCCAGATCGCGGGTGGGCCGAATCTTCATCTCGGAAAACTTGAGCGAGTACTGCCAGCCGGTCCAGGAGGACCACTCAATGCCGTCGGCGTAGGAGGTGTGCTGCCCGCGCAGGTACTGGCCGTTGAGGTTGGACGTGTGGCAGTTGCGGTACCACCAGGCGCCGTGGTAGAAGGAGGCGCAGTTGTTCTCCGAGTGGTCGTTGTCCCGGTCTTTGGTGGTGAACTTCATCCCGTTGTGTTTCAGCAAGGAGTCACCTGATGTGTGGGACAAACACAGAGAGGCACCAGCGTGTTTAAAGGCTGGATGGAAAAATAAACAAGTGTTCTTTTCATGCTACAAAGAATGTAAAAAAAGAAAGAATTAACGACTCCTCTGTGCCACCAACAAATACATTCTTGGATCAGACAGTGTGAAAGCAATAATTAGACAAATCTGCATGTAATAAACTTCAAAATGAAACAGGACTCGAGAGGGAAGGAATAAAAGCAGAGCTCGTCATTTCGGAGAGCCTCTTCTCATTATCTGGTATTCTGGAGGTGTATGGAGTTTTACTCCTCCGCTGACCTTTTCTCCTCCTCTTTTACATGCTCCATTCTTTGTAGAACGACTGTTTTCATCTTGTCATTTTATCAAACCGGTGCCCCCTGCGGAGGGGCCACACATAAAAGCAGATTTGTGACCAGCCAATGGTGTTGTGAGAATTTTATCCGCCTGCGTTGCTCTTTTATTTCCCATGAGCCTCCTCAATGCTCTTCCTGGTCAGCAATGATGGGAAAACACGCTTCCGGTCTCGAGGTAAAAGGTCAGGTAAACAGCTGTGACCTTGCTGATGTATCTGAGGAGGAGGTTTTTCCAGGTCTGGTTTGTGTTTATTCCACCATGTCAACACAACCTCCTTTCTATCTTGGTCTTGTTTGGGCTGCGCTCTGTGACCACGACCGCTCAGAGGCCCAAAGCTGAAAGGCAGAATTAAAGAGCTCTCGACTTCTTCGTCAGGGCATCGAGGAGGGGCAAGAAGAAAAAAAAACAAAAACTGCCAAGATGTGGTCATTTAGGTTCAACAAGTCATTGCACACCAGTCGGTTGCTCTGTTTGACATTACCGTGGAAACCGGGCAGCGGAAGTGCTAATTTGACAGGCATGCCTGATAAACATGTGGTGTGCTGCTCGACAACGGGGTGTTTTAGAGAGTGAAGAGGGGCAACGGCGTAATGATGATGCTACGTTGTCCGCCAGGGGGAAAAAACCCAAAACAAAACACAAAGTTAAAAGCATTTTCAGAAAGGCTGGATGTGACCTTGGTGGCTAACACCCTAATCTGATGCCCATTATGATTCCACGACCTAACTAGCACCTGTCAGCCAATCAGAAAACAGCCGGCACACAATGCTACTGCTGATTATAGGGACCACACACTGACTGCAAGGAAGGCAAGAGGAGGACGTAAACATTTTCATGTCGACCCTGCAGCTCTCCTCAGCTCCAGTATTACTTTCCCTCCTCTGCCTTGTCTTTCCTGATTTCTCTTTCCCCAGAGGCTCTTTTTGATTTCAACAGCAGGGATTCATTTTCCCCACTTTTATTCTCTATTGCTGCAGGTCAAAAGGAACAATTAAATAGCTCTAATTTAATCAACCAGTCACGCTGGCTGGTTCAGGCTGGATGGGGGGCATAGAGAAGTTTGCATAACTCAGATCGACTGCGTAATGGGAATATTATCCCATCCTTTAAGGTGGCATAAAGTATTGTTAAGCAGGAAAATATGGAAATCAATTTAAGAAAAGGTAAAATCAGAGTTCGTTGCAGTTAGAATGCATACCTGCGTTGCCAGAATAATCTCCCACAGTCAAAGGGTAGCCATCATCATCGGGGTCCACAGAGAAGAGCCCCACTCCGAAGGTTCCGTACTGGGCATACGCAGTGCTGTTTTCAAAATCTTCCAGGTCAATGCGAAGCTCATAGTTGCCTTGGATGGACAGAGCATGGATCTGCTTGAGTCCTGCGCAGGATAATAAAAAACATGAAAAATTCAACATTTACATTCAGAAAACCAGCGCAGATCACATGATAACATCAATAATAATAGAGCTTTGAGCTAAAGGTGAGCCGCGCTTGTTTGCCGTTTCAGGCTATATTAAAGTCATTTGTTACATGCAAACCTGCCAAATGACCTAAAACGATCGATAGACTATCGAGTCCTTCTGTGATTACAGCATGTCCGTGATTTCTTCCTCTGCTCCTGCTTCTTTTCTTCCTCCGTCTGTTACAGCTCAGTTGTTTCAGATGCCAGCTCAGCTAAGGCAGCAACCACTGTAGCAAACATACCATTTGGTGCTCATAATTTTCATTTCTTCATCTCCACAACAGGAAAATGATTAGATTTGTGCACCACGATAATTGAGGACTGAGCAAATAATCGAACAACACATTGCATTTTTAAATTAATGTCCTGATCACTCTGTTGTTCTTTTCAAGATCATTAGGATGTCGCTAATGTCAATGAAGGGATTCATACTTTATGCATATCTAAGCTCACCTTCCTGAACCAATCATTAATCTGTTGTTCGACACCCTCAGGAAGGTATGCGTGACAGAAAGCACCAGGAGGAAGAAAGGCTTTGCGTATGCATCCTTCCGTGCCCCCTCCTGTGTATGAGTGATGGTTCCTCTCTGAGCAACATTCCCACTATAAACTTGATCAAAGCTGCTTGAGAGTGGGAGAAGGAGGAGGAGAAGAAGGAAGAGGAGGAGGAACCCTCGTGTTATCACCGTCTCTCTCTCCTCTCCTCACAAACTCCTAACTCTGCTGAACTTCCTCAAGACTCTGTTCAGATGAAGTTGACGTGCTTGATGATTTTCTGAAAGCGCGTCCCCCTGGAAAGATGTGACGTCGTGGCTGGACCAATTCATGCAAATTTACCCTGGACGATGAATTTCTGTCTGACCTGTGTGCCACGCCTTTCACTGTCACTCGTGCACATGTTGACTGACCAAATCTATCAACAGAAACCATCTTAACGCTGCAAAAAAGCCTTCCATGTACAGCAGCCATTAATGGGCTACAGGCACAGACGGGGCTCTAACTTCTTCTACAAGGTTACTTCGCTAAATTTATTGTGATTTTATTATATTACTATGCTGAATCTGAACTAATATGATGGCAAACACAGCATCTCAGTATAATTACTAATCCAAGTTGGAGCCCAGGCACATTTCAGATTTAATCCTGCCCAGTGGAAGATTGTTTCCCTCACTTCCATCTCACAGTGCACCGGCAAGAAAAAATGGAGGTCAAGAGTTCGTTATTAATATATATAAAGGCGAGAGTAACTTCATGCATGCTAATGTGCTCCACGAGTTGATGTTAACCGGAATCTGTGAAGGCAAATGTTCATATTCAGAGACAAAAAAAAGTTGGAGCAGTTTTGTGTCACAGCCTACAGAGCATCCATCAAAAACAAACCCCCTCGGAGAAAAGTCCCCCCGCAGTGATCCCAACACTTCAAACGCTGCTGTTTTTTCTTCTCTTTCAGGAATTACATGGATAAAGAAAATTAAATACCAAATGCAACTCATCTCTATTTAAAGACTGCTGCAATTCAGCATTTACATAACTTTAATTTAGTCCCTAATTAAAGCCCCAGAGAATCTCAGAAAGACTATAATTCAGAATAATTAAAAAGGAAAGACAAGCGAAACAACAACTGAGACTTCTTTACTAAACATCTAAATGCACAGGTGTAACTTCCTGCTCATGCAGGGCTATTGTGTGATTATTTATAATGGCTTCTAATAAGAGGGAGGGTTCTGAGGTGTTTTGCTTCAGCTTTTACTTTCTGATTGCTCCTTTGTGGGAAAACAACCACTTTTCACTTGTTTTTGATGAAAAAAAAGCTTTGCAGAGGAAAAAGAAAACATTTAGATTAGAATAAAGTTTGTTTGCTTCACATCACAAGGGCATCTTAGCGCAAATGCTGTCGATAACAGTATTATTTGTCTCAGTAAAAAAAACCCAAAAACCTTTATTAAACAAAATGTGTTCCGTTTTGCTGAGATTAAACCTCTTAAAAAACCCTTAAAAAACTTTTGCAGCTCCTTATTTTCTCCTTTTCCAGCTAATGAGCCTGGCATTGGTGACAAGATTAACAACGTGCAAGACTTATTCAGGCGTGTCTCTACATTATGGCTAAAAAGAACCGAAAATTAATGATCCATCTGTTTTTTTTACTCGAAAAGGACGTAGAGCGAATGTATCAGATGCCTTTAGGGGACAGTTTGTTCCCACAATCTCAGCTCGGTGCAGCTCTGCAGAGGAAAAGAAGAAAGGGCGGGGTCCGAGTCTCCCCTGGAAAAGGAGAAAGAAGGACCACTCTCCAGACCTTCTCTGCTCACTGGCTTAATCTGGAGACGGGCCCAAATTCATCATCATTAAATTGGAGGCTGCAACCTTTGCCCCCTTAGAGGGAGTCTGGCTGCTTTTGACTTTTGCAGATGCGGCTCACGGTCGTTTGATTCCTTTGTCATCAGAAGATAGAAGCGCTCAGGTGTGCGCCAAAAGTTCCGGCTTCCTGATCCCCGGGGAGCCGTGTGACATTTAGCAGGACAAAAAAGGAAACCTTTGGGTTCTCTCTCTTGAAAATACCTGTACAAAACCCTAATTTTCACCGGAATCCTTTTCTACCCACGGCCTGCTGTAGGGCTTCATGCTTTGATGAAAGATACTTTAAATACTTCTTTTCTTTCATGTGCTTTGATGTGTAAGCTTCCTGTGAGAGCCTCCTTAGACAAACATAAAGGAACAGAGTGGAGATCCTTTAGCCCCTTACCCGCTCCCTATTCAGACCGGCTGGGGATCAAATGATGCATGCTATTTGCTGCAGCTGCTAGAGTGGCAGCACTTTTTCACAGATCAGGGTGGGAAAGACGTGTGGCAGGGTTTCAGGCAGGCACCCAGAAGAACCCTGCAGTCAACCGAGATGGAGCAAATCCATCAGAGGCTCCACTGAAGTGTATTCAGAGTCGTTTAAAGCGCCTGGATGAGCTCCTCAGCGCTGTTTGCTCAGAGGAAGACTCCTTCATTCCTCAGATGTGGGATACGTTTCTAATAATGATCCTGCAATTGTTTGCTCATTTATAGCACCGTGCCCTCAAACAGGATCTGCCCGCTTCATCTTTGAAGACAGACAGATTATGCAGCACATTATTAATACATATTGTTCCATTTAAATGTGTATGTGGGCTACTGAATAGAGAAAAAAACTGAGTGAGCTATACATTACAGATAATAGCTATACATTACATACATCTAGCTCTTAAAGCATGTATTTTGCAATGCATAGTTCATCCAATAATTGTTAACAGAATAACTGTCACACAACCAAACTATTTTAAATCAAGTTGCATGTGTTACATACAGCCTCACTGTTTAAAACACCTACAACAATCTACAGATGCATTGTAAAGCAAGATAATGTTAAAGGCCATTAAGCTTCAGTTCAAAATGTCGACTGCAGCTACCCAAGCAGACGTCAGCAGTGACTCGCCCTTTTCCCCACCTGTTGCTGAAGGAAGTCTCCTTCACTGACTGTCTAAGGTTCTAATGTTTTCTTCCATGATCCCAACAAGCCAGAGGCGTCGCCAACGATGCAGCAGCTCGGCTTGTTTGAAATGGCCTGGTTTTTGCTGCACAAGCTGTCACTCCACACACACTCCCGCTGCACGTCACGGTGCTCATTTGGAACGGATGAAGTCCTGCTCTCTTTGTCTTACTGCTGTCACCAGTGTGAGCGTGCAGCCCCTGAGGCAGCTAGCTAGGGGGTAGGTTTACGCTAATTAAAATGCAGCTCAAACAATATCATGGGAAAACCATTTTGGGTACTTTTTCAAATGCTTTTTCTTTGTCTTTCCCTTTTCAAAAGTGATCCTTATTTCACAAATACAGTTTAACTAATTACCAGTCTTACACATCTCTGACTCCAAGAACGCACACATCAACCTAAAACATACTTGGCAATAAATAAAACCCTTCATCATGGACTTCAGGCGTATTTGTTTTCATGTCAGCATTACATTTAACATAAGGGATCCGAGCGTGCGTTCAGTCTGATATGAACGAAATAGAGTACACTTCAGGAACTATTAATGGAGACATCATTTAGCACAGAAAAGAAAGCCGAGTGTCTGCTGCGACTACACCGCTGACAGTGATCGTTATGTGTTATACCGTGTCTACGACAGCGTTTGAAATGTGGGTTCAAATGTTCACCAGCTTGATTAGAATCGATGGATGGATGCTCAAAAATAGATGAGGCCACGGTTAAAAAAACTAAAAATTCACATCAGAGGGTTCCAGAAGTGACTTCCTCTCTTTTTTCTTCAGGTTAGGGCAGATCATCGCTGCAGTAAATACCTAATTGCCTCCCGGCACTGGAGGGTGACTTAGCATCTGGAAGAAGTGCAGCTTGATGTTGTTTTACAGTGGCAAGGACAAAAGTCAACCTCAAGTCTTGGCTATTCTTGATGTTTATCTCATTATTCAGTGGCTTGCAACGTGCTCTCAAGTTCGTGGAACTTACTGCTTCAAAATACGTCCTCCGGCCAAAATACTGGAAAAAGATTTTGTTCGAGTGGGAGGATTAAAATCATAAAATCACACAGGAGAATGACAGCCAGCAAAGCATCACATTCAATATCATCAGAAATTAACCCTCAGGGTGGAAAGACTGAGCCAAGCAGTGACAGGAAATACAGAGGAAAAAGGAGGGAATGAGCACCACACTCAGACAACCGCTGGGAGACTTGGCAGGCCTGTGAGGCTCTAGTTGGAAGAGAAGAACACATTAATATTTAGTGGTGCTCTCAGGTAAAACAAAATGAGTTGAGCAGCTCGAGCTTGACAGAGGAAGACTGGGAACAGACAGAGTCTAAAGATCCACTGGGTACGCGTCTGTCACCAGACACAGAGCTACGGCAGAAGTGTGGAAGACGCAGACTGTCAGTTTAACGAGCAGCGGCCATGACACCGACACCGAGTCAGATGGGGAAGGTGGGGGGGGGAATCTCCTTATGTGAGGGTGTGTTCTAAAATGTGCTTTATATAAGGTGCCATATACAAGCATATAAACTCAAAGTAAAGACCGTTCCAGCTATTTCCTGGAGGGTGGTCAGAATGTGGTCTTGAATAATTTTATACCTACTGAATGACAAGAGACAGTTTGATAAGAAGAATTAATGCAAAGAAAAAAGAAGAAAGGAGCTTTGACACAGAGCAAAGCACAATAAGCACAGAGCAGAACATTAAAACAGCAGCTCATGTTTGATCGTGGCCATGTGACACCATTAAATCCAAGCAAGGGCAGTGGGATGTCTCGCTGACCTCTCAAACCCTCCATTTCAGGGTAATGAGAGGAATGAGGTAGAGATAGCCCCACCAAAAGGTCTCCACATCTCACTACCCCCTAGCACTGTTTGCCTTTAATAAGGTCGCAAAGAGTTCAGCACTTTTGAGCATGAGGCAGGGTTAGAATCCACCCTGAGCCAGTCCGCAGTCCGGTCTACGGAAATATCCCCATGATGCAAAACTCCAGATTGAAAGTAGAGGACAAAAAAGCTCCAGCAGCTTTTACCTGCATTATCAGGATGCGTCGGGGTGTCGGAAATATGTTTAATTCAGGGAGGGAAACATGTTTTCCGCATTCACTACCACCCTGGTCCTTTTTTAGAATCACACAAGGCTGCAGCAGAGAGGCCGCTCTTCATCCAACCGGTTTTAGAGCCGGGTTCAAAATGACGGATTTCTGTACCACATGTTGTTGGCTCCAATATTCAGCCTAGCAGAAAAAAAATCGTCTAAGTGCACATTCTTTCATTAAAGCTTTTTGGGGAAAAGTAAACTCAAAAGGAGGCAACCAGAGGCTAGGTCATTTGAGGGAAAACTTCTCAAACTGTAAATGTTCCCTTTATAGGATCGTTTGGTTGTTTTATCTTCTGAATTTGAGAACAAAAAAACCCCTTCAAATTTACACAGATTAGCACGTAGAGAAAGAGGCGGAAGGATACGCCTGCAGGCTGCTGATGGAAGGCGTCGCATAAAGTGCCCAGGCCTGGTAGAGAGGGCTGAGAATTGCTCCAGTTCTCATACATATCGAAATTACTGGCAGAATTGCTGCAAATTGCAGCCATCTCTGCCCCTGCGGTTCAATCTGGTGCGGATGGAGTGTCTGCTGGGTGCTCGGGGTAGAGGCATCGCTAAGACAGCTGACAGCCTGCATCTCTGGACAACCGGCATCAGTGTGTCAGACCAACCGAAGAGGAATAACAGCTCTGAATAATTGATTGGATATGAATGCAGCGTTGGAGAGGCTTTAACTGAAAACACTTACATGTGCTGTAAATAATAGATCACACTGGATTCGGGTCCTCAGAGATATTGTAGTTTACGTGACTCTTTGTCAAGTGGGATTTGGCATCGTGTGACATATTACTTTCTATTAGCAGACAGCTGGATCCCAGCTTCATCATTTTTGGGAGCTAGCATTGGAATCCAAAAACAAATACAATCATATGTCCTCACACAAAAGTCGTTAAACTTTTTTTATAAAGTGTCTATAACAATCACTAGCTCTAGATGTTTACAGAAACTTGGAGCTTAGACAAGCAGCAGTGCTGAGCAAAGGCAGAGGCGTATACAAAAACAACAATGATATTGTCACATGACCTGCAATCCGATAAATCTTTACGCTACAAAATCGGTCCATTGTTTATTCAAGGCCTATTTTTTTTTTTTCTTTCTTTTTTTGTGCACAACCTCCCCCTTACATTTTATAGCTTTTGTCTGTGTAAAATTTCTATTCACTCCAATGATAACCATACTTGTCAAACCCGCATTCGCTTAAT